>PVJS01019213.1:0-33951 GCA_004027185.1 Glis glis | reverse complement strand
TGCAAAACACACGAGGGTCCTTTATTCAAGCTCGAGCTTGGGCTCCTAACGTGCACCAACGCAGTGGTCACAGGGAGAAGCCCCTTGCTCTCCGAGAACAAAGCTTTTATCCCTTAAGGAGGCAGCCCACTCCACCTTTACATTGATAGGTTAGTTTAAAACATAAGCTTGTTGGCGTTCCCTGGTTGGTTTAATTTTCGCGCCTTAGGTAGGGGTCATCATTAGGGAAGCATTGACCCTATATGGTGACATTTAAGCTGATTGGTTGGGCCTGCAGTACTTTTCTCAAGAATGTCCAGGATGGGTGGGTGGCCTGCTGACTCTGGTCAGAGTGGCCTCTGATTATCTGCCAATTCCAGACCTGGGTGTGCTTGACACCGATTGGCTGTTTCTAGGGGTTGCTAGGGGCAGGAGCAGATTTAGCACACTTAATGGTTTCTACAGGGTATGGGGCAACAGGCTATAGAAACTTAACTTCTAGAAAAACAGATACTTAGGCCTATTTTACTTAAAGCCTTAACTAAAGCCTGTCATGGCGTCGCTTTGGTCCTTCAGATTTAGTGTGATTTAGGGTAGAATAGACGTTTTAAGGCAGGAATCCTAGAAACCATAAAATAAAAGATATATACAACTAAAGTTGAAGTTAAAAGTATTTCCGTGGCAAAAGTCACCATAAAACATCAAAAGATAAATGAGATGTTATGAGAAAATATTTACAAAACTTAGGACACTTGATTAACAACTCTAATATGAAAACTTTTTATAATTTGATTTTTTCAAAAAGCAATAAAATGGGCAGAAGAAATAAACATGTAAATAATTGAAAAGGAAATGAAAGAAGATAAGAAACAAAAATATACTCAACCTCACTACCCACATTTGGGAACACAAATCAAACAACCAAATACCAATTTTCCTTCAATGGATTTGCAAAAATGAAAACAATGCATAACATGTAGTCTGGGAGGTTGTAGTGGTAAATGTGTCCTCTTATCCACAGGAGGATACATTACTACAATTCTTTTGGAAAATAACTGAGCAAATTTTCTCAACTTTGGGTTTTGACTAACATGTAAATCCCTTTTGAAGCAGTACTCACAGTGGCTCCTAACTGGAAACAACTATCAAGAGAGAAATAATTGAGCTGGATGTAGTGGCACACACCTGTTAATCCCAGTACTTGGGAGGCTGGGACAAGAGGATCTCAGGTTTGAGGACAGCCTAGGCAATTTAGCAAGAACCTCAGCAACATAGAGAGACCTTGTTTCAAAACAGAAAATAAAAAGGGCTGGGTGTAGCTCAGAGGTAGAACGCGCCTGGGTTCAATCCCCAGCAATACACACACACACACACACACACACACACACACACATTACCTTTTGTGTATAAGTCATAATGAGAATATTATACAAAATAAGTACATTATCATTATTAGTGTATGACCCATGATTGATATGTACTTGTCAAGCATTTACTATGCTGTTAGAAGTGCTAATAAATTTCTAAATGGAGTTATATTCATGTGTTCACCAAAATGTCTCTTATACTAGTTTTCAGACCAGTTTTTTTATTTAGATTTTTGAACTTAAAATACATTTTAGGAAAAGCAGATTGTTTGCTACCAAACAGAATTATTTTTCTCATTGTCTCATTCACTTGAATGTTTTGATCTACAATTGTAATCTAACTGTGGTTAGGTGTCTTTTAAGTAAAACATACCACCTCCTGGCAGCAGGAAGCACCACCCCAAACATCGAATTTCAGGTCTCTTGTTTCAGGGTTGTTTGGATAATAAGTAGGTATATTAAGAGCAGTGATTTGGAATGATCCTATTCCTGCTGAGAAACTGTGTGATTTTAGCAAGAAAAGCTCAAAATTTGCTTGTAGCCAACATGAAACATGGTGTTTTTGCTCAGGTCAAAGGTATGGCTGTTTATGTTAACATTACCCCTCTTCAGGTTGGAGTTTCAAACAAATGATTATCTGGATTGCTTTTTAAATTTCTGTCTTTTGTCCTGAAGTGTTTACATAGAAATCAGCCTTTTTACAGTAAAGAGTAACTCCAAATGCAGGAGCCCACACTGGTAATGCCACCCAGAATAAATCAAGTAGTGAATGAACAATGTGCTTGAACTGAATCTTAGACATTCTTGGATACAATTGCTGGCAATCAAAATTGTCTTCAGTTTATGTTGTGTATTTTAATTTTTTTACTTCCTCTTGAATACTAGAGGAAAATGACTCCTCACCTGAGTTGGTAAAGTGACTCGGTTATAATAAGCCTGATGCTCACCTGCATATCTTGATGGGGGTGGAAGAAAACATCAAATTCTCATAAGGTCCAGCACACAGAATTACCACTTAGAAAGCAGGCATTTGCTTAAAGTTTAGTCTTAACTCTTAGGGCATTCTTTTTTAATTTTTATTTGTGTGTGTGTGTGTGTGTGTGTGTGTGTGGTACTGGGCATTGAACCCAGGGGTATTCTACCTCCGAGCTACATCCCCAGCCCTTTTTATTTTTTATTTTATTTTATTTTATTTTATTTATTTATTTATTTATTTATTTGTGGTACCGGGGATGGAACGCAGGGGCGTTCTACCTCCGCGCTATGCCCCCGGCCCTATTTTTTTATACTTTATTTTTAAACCAGGTCTCACGAAGTTGCGGAGGGCCTCACTAAGGAGACAGAGAGAGAGAGAGAAAGAGAGAGAGAGAGAGACAGGGAAAGAGAGAGCGAGAGAGCTGAGGCTGGCCTCAAACCCGTATCCTCCGGTCTCCACCTCCCAAAGTACTGGGATTACAAGCGTGCGCCACCACGCCCGGCTCCTTTTTATTTTTTATTTGGAAACAGGCTTTCCCTAAGTTGCTGAGGGGTCTCACTAAGTTGCTGAGGCTGACCTCGAACCTTTGATCATTCTGTCTCAGCCTTCCAAGTACTGGGATTATAGGCGTGCCCCGCCACACCCAGCTCTTAGGACATTCTTTAAGGAAAATTCTTTAATAAGACCAAGAAGTGAAATGTACAGAGCCTGGACTTTAAAGCTATACAGGCTGAGCTTTAAATACTAGCTCTATTATTTCCATACTAAGTAAGAAGCATGCAACCCTCTGAGCTTCATTACTCATTTGTAAAATAGAAATAATAATAAATACTTCATAGGTTTCTTGTGAACATTAGAGAACATTTATAATGGTAATTATGATTAGATGAATGAGAAAATCATAAGGTTGATGTCCCTTTCCTTTACCTTTCAGTAGCATGTGACTTTCCTTAAGCTGGTGGGCCACTGAGTCACACGGATTCTTCTTCCAGGTGGGTCTTAGCCCCATGCTCTGATTTCCTTTGAAACATGATAAATTCCACAGTGACCTGCTCTCCATTTTTCCTCTTGAAAGCTAATCTGAAAAATTAACCCATGTCAATATAAGGAGCAGATGGATTAGTTCCAACAGGCTATATCTGTAGTTGAAATGTATAGTGAAAATTTGGGGGTAATCATATTTGATGTTTGCTGCCTAACCTCCTTCCATTTTTTCCCATTGGTTTGTGTTTTCAAGTCTATTATCTCAGAGGTTACTCACTTCTTTGGTATTTTGTATGTAGGTGTTCTAATGGGTGAACAGTGATCATAATGGGGCATAATTTCAGACTTCCTATAGATGAAAGACATTTGATTGGGAAAAAAAGAAAGGAAAGAAGGAAGGAAAGGAGGAAGCTTTACTCCACACTTTCTACATTACAAATACTGTGATTAAACTACTTAAAGTTGATTTAATTAATCCTGAAAAATAAAATAGATGATGAAACTAGGGTTTAACACTCTTAAATATTGTGCCCAAGGTCACAGTAGACAGAATTGGCATTTTAACTCCAGCTTGCTTGGATACAAAGCCAGTTCTTTACCCATCACACTATTTTAATTCACATATCCTATGAGACATATGAGTATAAGAAACCTAAATTAATCTAAAATAATCAGTTAATTATATAGTTTTTTTTCTTACGGGAAATACTTTTACTTATCTATAGAAGTATAGGATGTTAATTTGATAAAGGACCTAAAACATTATTTTGTTCTAGGTAGAGGCTTTATTTTTTTTATTTATTTATTTATTTATTTTTGTGGTACCGGGGATTAAACCCAGGGGCGTTCTACCTCTGCGCTACACCCCCGGCTCTATTTTTTATACTTTATTTTGAAACCGGGTCTCACGAAGTTGCAGAGGGCCTCACTAGAGAGAGAGAGAGAGAGAGAGAGAGAGAGAGAGAGAGAGAGACAGGGAGAGAAAGAGAGAGAGAGAGACAGAGAGAGAGAGACAGAGAGAGAGACAGGGAGAGAGAGAGAGAGAGAGAGCTGAGGCTGGCTGTGAACCCGGATCCTCTGGTCTCCGCCTCCCAAAGTACTGGGATTACAAGCGTATGCAACCACGCCAGGCCTAGGTAGAGGTTTTATTAATATTAGTACTGAGAAGATTCTAGTACTCGACTGGAGGTTGAATTAGATCAATTCTCAAAATGTGGTTCATGATGTGTTGTAGTTTGGATATAGAATGCCCCCCAAAGGCCCATGAGTTAAAGGCTTGGTCCCCAGCGTGGTGCTATTAAAAGGTCCTAGAACTTTTGAGGTGGGACTTAATGGGAGGTCTTTGGGTTATTGGGGGCATGCCCTTGAAGAGGTTTATGGGACTCTGATCTGTCCCCATCTCTCTTGATCCTGGCCATGAAATGAGTGGGTTTGCTTTGCCACACGTTCCCACCATGATGAACTACCACAAGACTAAAGCAACAAAATCAACTGATTATGGTGAGCCCAAAATAACTTTTCTTTATAAGTTGATTGTCTCAGGTATTTGTTACAGTAATAGAAATCTGACTAATACATTATCAAGCCATTTTCATAATAATACTGAGACTCCTTGCTTTTCTCATTTGTAGTCTCTCACAAGTGTACAATGGGATTTTCTGGAGACCACTTGAGGTATGATATCACAACAGATTAAATGCAGAAACTGATATGAAAATTCAGCTATTTTCTATTAATAACACAACAATAAAATCAAGTTGAAGAAGACAGAGGGGAAGTTATAGTTTAGTGACGACAGCAGAACAGTAATGTCATATTATTAATGTGGTCAGCAAGCTCATTGGAGATGGTTCCCATTCTCAGCATTTCCTCCTCATGGCTGTTGTTAGCATAAGTTGATGAGAGATCATTCACATGTGGGAATATATCAGTTCACTCCTTCCACTCTATTTGTGGTGTCATGATAATAAATCAGGTTTCTCAGTGTCATTTGAGTTTTTCCATTTCCAAAAATACCAGGGTTTTGTGGTATTTTTGCTGCTACTGATGTTATTGTTTTGTTTTAGTAAGATTTGTTGAATCATTTGATAACATAGTGGCTGTGCAGCAGTATTGAACAACTAGAGACGATACATCTGAACACAACCTTACAGAAAAACGCTGACAGAAGGATCATGATCAGAGTTTGAGATTTGCTTCTCATCAGGAATCAAGAATGCCAAAATTAAATCAACAGAATAGATCTCATCCCCAATCTGCAAACACCACAGTTTTATATGTTTGCTTCCTCAATCATTTAAGTAATATT
Organism: Glis glis; assembly: GCA_004027185.1. Classification (NCBI taxonomy): domain Eukaryota; kingdom Metazoa; phylum Chordata; class Mammalia; order Rodentia; family Gliridae; genus Glis; species Glis glis. The sequence continues at coordinate 28,337 of PVJS01019213.1, read as the reverse complement.
AAGGATCCTAGAATGTCTGCAAGCATGTAATCACAACATTCTTTCCTTAAAAACAGCATATGTTACCCTTTGAAAGGCCAATATTACATCTATGTGGCTCTATTCTGAAACACTGCCTGTCCAATTTTGTGAACCTCCCAAGCAAGGAGTTCAATAGCCCAGATGGCATTGTCTAACACTTCTGCTATTCTCTGAAACACAACATGTAAAATTATACCAAATTTCTGGGCCTTTTGAAAAGCAAGTATTGGAGAGAATGTAGGAGAACAGAAAGCAGTCCAGAATTCCCCTTGAGTCGATAGGGTTTGGATCTCAAATCGAGTCCCAGTTTTTAGGTTCATCTAATTAAGCTATCTAAAGATTTCTTTCTCTAAGAGGGGAAACTTATTTTCTAAAATGAACCTCAGGTAACATCTGGCCTCATTTCACCAAGGTAACAAGTCTCTGCTCAGTTTGTAGATAGTAGCTAATAGGCTTTTATACCACACATCCAATCCCAGTCATTGAGGACTAACTAATGATCTGTTTTCTGCTCAAATACCCCTCAGGAGTTGTCAAAAAGGGCGGTAACATTTTGATTCCCCTCATGATCTGGCACTAGGCAAAGTCATGTGTGGTATCAAGATGCTTAGGCATGTCTAAAGCAAAAGAGAAGTAATGTTTCTTAGTTGTAAGCTCTGTAGCAGTGAGACAACCTCCAAGCAACACCATGTGCTTGCTTCCTGGAGCTCTTTGAAGTTCTATTTCTGTAAGTTATTATTTATAAAAGGTAGCCCCTCTGTAAGGGGCCTGGGTATTATTTCAGCAAATATAGGAAACTCCATTTCTGTCACAGGGATGGTATGATAGGGGATTTTAGATTTATGGCTCTGTAGCCTGCGATATTGTTTACCATATAATGGTAAGCATAATGATTCACCTACTGATTGAGTCCAATTACCCAGGAAACCAACTCATTAATTTCAAGAAATTGATGCCAAGAAAAGCTGGATGCCTCTCAAAGGAAAATGTACACACACCCCCAAATCGGGTTGTATGCTTCAGCCAATTCTTGAGTAGACTACATCCAGGTATTGGATTTATACCAACAAATGATTAAAAGTGAAAAATTCAATATGGAGAACAAGGGCTTTGAAAAAAATAAAGTACCTAAATAGGAGAGAAAGAAACAAAACTCTAGTTGTGAATGATATGATTATCATTAAATCACTAAAATGAAAAAAAAAATTACTAGAAGAATTTGAAGGTAAATTTGAACAGGAAGAGGAAAAATTATTGAACTTGAAAATAGGACAATGAAAATTACTGATTCTGAGAAACAGAAAGAAAAAGATTGAAGAAAATTGAACAGAACCTAAGGGACCTGTGTGTACCATCAAGCCGACCAACACACACATTGTAGCACTCTCAGAAGAAAAGAAAGACGAGAGAATGAAAAAATAATAGCTGAAAACTTCCCAAATTTGATGGAAGACATCAATATAAACATCCAAGAAATTCAATATATGATGAACTCAAGGTTCATTATAATAAAAATTTCAAAAGGCAAAGATAAAAAGAGAATTTTGAAAGCAGCAAGAGAGAAATGATTTGTCACATACAAGGGATTGTCAATAAGATTACCTGCACATTTCTCATAAGGTACCTTGGAAGCTAGAAGATAATCTTTTAAAGTGCTAAAAGAAAAAAAGTGTCAAGCTAAACTGTACTTCCATATTGAGGGGTAAATTAAGATATCCTCAAATAAACAAAAGCTGAATGGAATTCATTTCTACCACACCTTTTCTGCGAGAAATGCTTGGGGGGGGTGTCAGGCAGGTTACGATAAAAGGCCACTAGATAGTAATATGAAGCTGCATAAAGAAATAGAAATCTCAGTAAAGACAAATACATGGGCAATCATAAAAGCTAGACAGCCAGCTGTGTCCTCCATATCTGTGGGCTCCACATTTGTGGATTCAATCAACTGTGGATAAAAAATATTCCATAAAAACTGCATCTGTATTGAACATTCACAGATTTTTTCTTGTCTTTAATCCCTAAACAATATAATATAACAACTATTTGCATAGCGTATACATTGTATTAGGTAGTACATGTAATGTAGAGATGACTTCAAGTATATGAGAGGGAATATATGTGTGTATGTGTGTGTGTGTGTGTGTGTGTGTGTTAGTGTTATGTTAAGATACTACAGCATTTTATGGAAAGGGCTTGAGCTTTTGTTATCTGTGCAGGGTTTCTGAAACTAATCTCCCACAGATACTGAGGGATAACTATATTATTGTAACAATGGTGTATAACTCCATCTTTTGTTTTCTACATGATTTTAGAGATCAATATGTAAAAAAATTATTTGTCCAAAAACTAGTATTATTGTAACCTTCACAGTTTTGTAACTCCACACTTTGTTTTCTACATTATTTAATACACTAATGCATTAAAATATTAGTTTCTGTTTTTGGACACAGTGTATACAGAGGTATTTTTGTGATGTTGACAACTCAAAGGGGTGTTGACAGACAGCAGAGTGTTTATATATTATTGAAGTTAATCTGGTATAAATTCATATTAAAATGTTATGACTTTAAATTCTCATGGTAGCCACAAGAAAATAACTAAAGAATACTTACAAAAAGTATTAGAAGAAATTTAAACAGCCAGGCGTGGTGGCACAGGCTTGTAATCCCAGTACTTGGGAGGTGGAGACCGGAGGATCCGGGTTCGTGGCCAGCCTCAGCTACTTAGTGAGGCCCTCTGCAACTTAGTGAGACCCGGTTTCAAAATAAAGTATAAAAAATAGGGCTGGGGGTGTAGCTCAGAGGTAGAACGCCCCTGGGTTCAATCCCCGGTACCGCAAAAAAAAAAAATTTAAACATTTCACTACAAAAAATCAACTAGATACAAAAGAAGATAGTAATGTAGGAAATGGCGAACAAAATAAGCAATAAGGCATATAGAAACAATTATCTAAATTACCTGTCATATCAGTAATTACTTTAAATATAAGTGGATTAAACTCTTCAGGAAAACAACATTGGCAGAGTGAATAAAAAACACAACAACAACAGCAACAAAGTCCAACACCAACCAAGCAAAAGAACCATGATCTAACTATGTAATGTCTACAAGAGACTAATTTTAGATCCAAAGACACAAATAGGTTGAAAGTAAAAGGGTAGAAAATGATATTTCATACAAATAGTAATCAAAAGAGGGCAGGGTGGCTGTACTGATATTAGAATGACTAAAATTAAAAAGACTAATTATATCACTGTTATCAAGGATACAGGGGAAATGGATCTCTCATAGTCGGCTTGTGGCAATGTAAAGTGACACAATCACTTTGTAAGACAGTTTAGTGATTTCTTAAAAAGTTAAAACACGCCAGGCGTGGTGTCGCACGCTTGTAATCCCAGTACTTTGGGAGGCAGAGACCGGAGGATCCGGGTTCGCGGCCAGCCTCAGCTCTCTCTCTCTCTCTCCCTGTTTCTCTCTCTCTCTCTCTCTCTTTCTACTTAGTGAGGCCCTCCGCAACTTCGTGAGACCCGGTTTCAAAATAAAGTATAAAAAATAGGGCCGGGGGTGTAGCACGGAGGTAGAACACCCCTGGGTTCAATCCCTGGTACTGCAAAAAAAAAAAAAAAATTAAAACACACTTACCATATGACCCAGACATTCCAACGAAGACTTGTATACAAATGTTCATAGCAACTGTGCACATAATAATCAAACACCGGAAAAATCCATTAACTGATAAATGTACAACAAAATATGGCATATATGTATGTATATATACATATATATATATATATATAATGGAATACTTCAATAAAAATAAACAAGCTGCTGGGAGTGGTGGTGCATGCTTGTAATTTCGGTACTTGGGAGGCTGAGACAGGAGGATTGCAGGTTTGAGGACAGCCTCAGCAAGTAGTGAGACTCTAATCAACCTAGTGAGACCCTGTTTCAAAATAAAAATGAAATAGGGCTGGGGGTAAAGCTCAGAAGTAGAATGCCCTTGGGTTCAATCTCCAGTACCCCCCCCACACACAAAAGAACTACTTTAAATACACTATTGTTTCAAAAATGAACCCAAGAAATAATTTTGCTTAATGGAAGCCAGAAAAAAAAAGAGAATGCATACTGTATACTACCACTTATGAAAAACTCCAGAAAATACAAACTATAGCAACAAAAAGTGGATATGAGGTTGTCTGGGGATGGGGTAGGAAGTGGGGAGAGATTATGAAAAGGACAAAGGAAATTTTGGGGAGTAATATATGTGTTCATTGTTGTGATCGAACATGGTGATGGTAGTTTCATAGGTGTATATAGGCATTTCAAAACTTATCAAATTGAGTATTAAATATATGTGACTTATTCTAACTCAATTATACATCAACAAAGTTGTTAGAAAAATAGAATAGAGAAACTGGGCACAGTGACACACATGTGCCCGTAATCCCTGTACTTGGGAGGCTGAGACAGGAGGATTGTAGGTTTGAGGCCAGCCTCAGCAACTAAGTGAGATCCTCAGCAACTTAGTGAGACTGTTTCAAAATAAAACATAAAAAGGGCTGGGGTGTAGCTTGGAGGTGGAATGCCCCTTGATTCAAACTCCAGCATTCCCCTCAAATAGAATACAGAATAGATAAATAACTGCATTAGTTTCCCACAACCTTGGTGGCTTATAACAACACAAATTTGTTTTCTTACAGTTCCGGAGGCCAGAAGACCCCAGTCAGTTTCGCTCAGCCCAAGTTCGGGTGCCCGCAGGGCTGGTCCTTCTGGATGCTGTGAGAATCTAGTTCCTTGTCTTTTCCAGCTTCTAGAGCTGCATTCCTTGGCTCACAGTCCCTTCTTCCATTTTTCTAAGCCAGCAGCACAGAATATTCAAAATTGTTTCTGTTATCACATAGTATTCTTCTCCTCTGTTTCAAATCTCTCTCTGATCTCCTCTTAAGGAAGATGTTTTAGAATATTAATTCCTGTTGGAATTAAGGCTTCCTCATGCCAAACAAAACAGCAGCAATAACAAAAACGTAGACCACTGGATCTTTGGAATTTTGTTTCATTTTTTTTCCCTTAAGGAACCTTTCAATTGAGTAATTTTGTTCCTGGAGATTGAACCCAGTGGTGCTTTACCACTGAGATACATCTCCAGCTCTTTTTATTTTTTACTTTGAGACAGGATCTTATTAAGTTGCCCAGGCTGGCCTCTAACTTTCAGTCCTCTTGCCACAGGGCCCCAAGTAGCTGGGATTACAGGCATGTACCACTGTGCCTGGCTCCCTTACTTGGTTCTTGCTGGGACCTACAATATCATTCAATGCAATATCATTAAATGGGGCCTCACTGCAAATCTCACCAGAACAATCTGTTGATAAGACCAGGCTGGATTTACTGGTAAGGGGGAGCACTGCCCTGACAGATTCTTTTTAGTAATAACTGAAAGTGAAGAGGGTGAGCACAGGATATTTACAAAGTTTTAGAGGATGGTTTAAGGTAATTCTTTCAATAAAAAGTCTCAATTAGGATTGGATAAAGATTGTGTTACAAAAGTGTAGGGTTGGTGATCCAGCCAGACAATGATTTTGACGCAAGATTTTGAAGTTTTGGGTGTAAAATAGTCAGTTGATGCTATTTATTGGAAAGCTAGAGTTTGGCATTCACTTAAATGTTTTCCAGGGAATTCTTGAAATGAACAAAAATGTTTTTTTTGTAGCATATAGATAGACATATTGATTAATAGAATTAAATTGAGAGTCCATAGATACCTTTACATTTATGATAATCAGATTAATATTTTATTGAGGTATAATTCGTAAAACATAAAAATTAACCACTTAAAAGTACACAATTCAATGGCATTTAGTGTATTCACAATATTGTGCAACCATTGCCTTTATTTAGTTCATAGATATTTTTCTCACCCCAAAAGAAAACTTCCTACCCATCATGCATTTACTCTTATTCATATATCCCTTCAAACCCTGGAAACCACTAGGCAGATTTTCATATTTATAGATTTTCCTAATCTGTATGTTTCATATAAATGGAGTTATATAGTGTATGATCTTTTGTGTTTGACCCCTTTCATTTAGCATAATATTTTTGAGGTTAATCCACAATGTGGCACCCAATTTAATGTCTTGTATGAATACCTTCTTATTAGCAGAATACCAGTAAGGTCCTTTCCTACTGGAGAATGGGATCCTCTGAGGGAAGGTCCTTCTCCTCTGGGGACCTCCTAGAGTCCCTGTAGGTGTGGTGATACAGAAAGGAAAGCTCTCATCTTATCAGAGGGAGAAAGGATAGTGGGGCAACCTCTCTTGGTTATAATTCATTCAGTAAATATTTATACCAGGCATTCCAGGCTCTGACTGTGTTATGACTTTATGACAGTGAAATTTCAGATGAACAATGCATTGTAAAGAATTACAATTTGGTAGGTTTTGCAATAAATATTCATGGAATTTATTGTTTATAATATGCTCGAATAAAAGTTTCACTATGTTTCCATCTATTCAAGTAAATTAATGTCAATAGCCCTTGTCAATGTTTATACACTGAAACTAAGCTCTTTAAGAACCATTACATATTCCACTGAATAAACTCAGTACTTTTTCATTTGCCTTTTGAAAATAGTGAAGTCAGCAGGAAGGGAGCCCTTGCCAGCATTTATTCAGGTTCCCTCCTGCTATCCTTCTCTCGCCTCCAATCAACCCTTGCTCACCCTTGCTAACATTTGTTCACAGAGAGAAGATGTAAATAAAAATTTTCATTGTGGAAGAAATAATAGGCTTATTTCAATACAAATTCTGATTAGAAGCCAATACTACACATGGTGTTTCTCCAGGCTCCAAATTTTAAATATTTTTAAAGCAGATTCTGCTAGACAGCTAATACATTGGATTGTCCTTAAACAGTTTCTAATCAGATACATGCTAGATAAAGTTTTTCTTATTTTCACCCTACTGTGCTCCTTATTTTTACTTTTCCAATACATATTTATTAAACAGCCATATTAGCTAAATATTAGAGGGAGAAAAGATGTATAACATGCTGTCTTTGTCTAGAGAGAACGCTAGACTCCTCACTTCATTCCTGACTCCACTTACATGTCTCTTTCTTGAGATTTAGTATCTCTTGGGATGTTCTCTCCTTTCACCATGAGGCAGGCGAGACAAAAACTGTATAGAATGGGACTTAGAATTACCTGCTGAAGAGACAGAAGAGGGAAATATTTTATTCTCAAATTCCTGTTCCCCATTTATCAGGGATTTTTTGGGGGATACTGGGGATTGAACCCCCAGTAGTATTCTACCTCCAAGCTACACACTCAGCCCTTTTAATTTTTTATTTTGAAACGGGGTTGTGCTAAGTAGCTGAGGCTGGCCTCAAACTTGTGATCCTCCTGTGTCAGCTTCCCAAGTACTGGGATTACAAGTGTGCACCACCACACCCGGCTACTATCAGGAATTCTTTCAGGTGGACCAGAATGGCTGAGATGACTCCTGAAGACATCCCGCATACCTGACAGAAGACAAGTCTGGCAGAAAGCAAGAGAGCCGGGGTGCGGCTGAATCAAGGTGCTGCTAGGCTACATCTTCCCACATTTTGTTGGGGCACCAGTTCTGGAAACAAAAAGTGAATCAAGAAGATGTAAGATAAGCAGTAAGGGATGTCCAACAGAGCCTGATTCTAGCCTAAGTGGGGGAGCACCTTAGTGGGCAACACACACCTCACTGGAGAGTTTGGAGAAAAAGCCTCATGGTAATAAAGAGTATACATTCGCCTAGCCTTGTCCTTTCTGCATATAGATCTCCGGGGGAATTTGAGAAAGGGTGTAGCTATAGCATAATGGGAGTACAGTGTTTTGGATTCTGGGCTCTCACCATCTCTTTATCTAATAGGCAGGAGTACAATAAGCCAAGTTCCCTGAGCTCAAACAGTACAAGTGTTTCTGGCATATTGTTAACTGAAATGCTTTCTGATTGGGGGATAACTGTCAAATAAAATATGTTGTAGCCTCCTGCCTTGACAAATGTACCTTCATTTACAAAATTTTTCAAATGTGCAAAGCTGTGATTTTTGTATGACTGAAAGAAAAATGTCAAAGATGAAAATTTAATTTTTAGTGCAGCGTAACAAATACTGTCGCTGCAACAAATACTTGAGATGAATCAACTTATAAAGAAAAAAGGTTTATTTTGGTTCACAGTGCAGGAGGTTACAGTTCCTGGTTGGCTAGCCCAGTTGCTTTTGGGCCTGTGCCAAGGCAGCACATTGTGGCAGGAGCACATGTCAGAGAAAAATCCACTCACCTCATGGATGGAATGTGAGAGCCAAGAAGGAGGTCTAATATGCCTTTCAATAGCACACTCACCCTCAATGACTGGAACACCTTCCACTAGGTATCACATCTTAAAGATTCTACTACCTCCCGAGAGTACCATGGGCTAGGGACCATGTCTTCAACACATGGGCTTTTGGGGGACACTTATCCAAACCATAGTAATGGTCATGACTGGGTTTTCTGTTCTTGGGTGGGCAATGTAATTAAAAACCACATAAAACATAAATTATACATACACTATAATAAAATAAAATAATAAGCATTTACACATATATTTATCCTATAAAATGCATTTTCTTATCTTTATTTTAGAAACATCTTCAATCACTTTAAAATCTTTTAAAATATTTTTTCTTTAAATAATATCCAAGTTATTATCTCTCTTGTTAAATCCATTTCTTTTTTTTTTTTTTTGAGGTACCGGGGATTGAACCCAGGGGCATTTTACCTCCGAGCTACACCCCTGGCCCTATTTTTTATCCTTTATTTTGAAACCGGGTCTCATGAAGTTGCGGAGGGCCTCACTAAGTAGCTGAGGCTGGCTGCGAACCCGGATCCTCTGGTCTCCGCCTCCTAAGTACTGGGATTACAAGTGTGCACCACCACGCCCGGCTTAAATCCATTTCTTTAATAGATTTACTGAGGTAAACTAACATACAATAAACTGCACCTATTATTTATATACCAGTGAAAGCAATCATGGCACGAACAGATCTGTCATCCCCAAAACCTCCTCTTACACCCTTTTGTAATCCATCCCTCCTGCTTCTCTCTGTTCCGGTGCCCCACTCTAGAATTATGTCACCTTTATGATTGATACCTTTATCATTATGAGATGGTCTTCTGTATCTCTGGAAATCCTTGTTCTGAAGTCCATACGGTATGATATTAATATACTAATGTAGCTCCTACAGCCTTTTTGTTTTTTATTGTATGCATGGTCTATCTGTTTCTGTTATTTTATTTCTTCATAGAAATGGAACAAGCCAGAAATCAATGGAACACCATCTTGAAAGTACTGAAAGAAAGAAAAAAAGGTCAACCCAGAGTTTTATACTCTTTGAAAATCTCTTACAAAAATGCAAGTGAAAAAAGATATTTCCAGATTTTTTTTCCAGATGTTCCTTGCCAGCAGATCTGTGCTACAGGAAACATTAAAAGAACTTCTTTTGGTAGAACTATCATGAACATGATACCAGATGGAAATTTGGATCTATGCAAAAGAAAAAAAAGAATAATAATTCTGGAAATGGGTAGTGTTAAGGACAATTATAGCATTATAAGTTGCTTCCAAGAACTGTTAATTACTTGTGTCTCTTCAACCTTTAATTATGGTGCAAGATTTAAAAATTTTTTAAACAATATTTATGGTATATAAATATATGGAAAAGCACTGCACATTATGCCTTCTGAAATGTTGCCAATTAATTTTGATACACCTCAGCTTTTTCAAGCTGTATCTTTTAATTATGTGGTATTTTTCACCTCACACAGGCAATTCATAGTCAATGTTTTCTATTAAAATTTCTTTACAAGTCCTTGTGTTTCTATAAACAGAAACATAAATCATATGGCTAATATCATTTACTTACACCCATGACAATTAGAATGAGTATACATGGAATCTTGACTGAATAAAATCCAATCATACTTGGTTTAATATGTTTATGTCTTGGCTTTCCTCTTTAAAAGCATTCATTTATACAGCCAACAATAATTATTGAGTGCCAGGTACTCTTCTAAGCCCCAAAGACAGAGAGATAAACAAAGTGCCTGCTTTCATGGCACTCACATGCTAGTGGAGGGAGACACAAAATAAATGAGTAGACAAAAATGTATGTAATATGTCAGATGATGGTAAGCTATGAAGAAAACAGAGAAAAGTAAAGTAATAGAGTTGGGAGATTTCACTTTACATTGAGAAATCACTGAAGCCCTCTATGCTAAACTGATCCTTATACTCTGGTTTCCCTACAGATTGTATAAACCTTTTGCCTTTTACTAAAGTGATCTTGAACACAGATTTGAATCAGCTGAGGGAAATCCTGAGCCAGAAATGTGCTTGGCAAGTTCTAGGAACTGGAAGGGCGGCGACTGACTGACTTAGAAGGAATGTGGGACAGAGCTGAGGGAGGTGGGAGGTTGGACTATAAGGCCTTTCATCAATGAGAATGCTTGGAGTTGTGTTCTGTGTAAGGTGGGAAACTGAGGAAGACTTTGGGCAGGAAAAAGACATTACCAGACTGATATTTTAAACATTGCTTTGGCTGCTGTGCGGAGATTAGAGTGCATGGAGGTCAAGAGCGGAAGCAGGGGAATTTGTAAGAAAGATTAATACCATAACATAGAAAAGCTTTAGACCAACTCTGTGCACCTTGTACTCTGCTGATAGTATAATCCAAGTATAAGTTTAAGGAGCAACTGAATCAATGCTACTTTGGAGCATTCTGAGTTTGTGGCTTTCCAAAATGGCCTCTGCATCCATTTGGTGACTTATCTGAGGAGCTGCTCTTAGCATTGGAGTTGCAATTCATTTTAGTGTGTTCCAGTTATCTACTGCTACCTAATAAATATCTCCCAAATTTAGTGGCTTAAAATAATGACATTTGTTTTTTTCACAAATCTGTCACTTTGGCAGAGTTTGCCAGTTCAGCTCCTCTTCTGCACTTGGCATCAACTCAGGGCTAGAATCAACTGAAGACTGGGTCACTTACATCTGGCAGTTGATACTGGCTGACAGCTGGGTCCTTTGCTGGGGCTGTGGTCAGAACACTTAAGGACATGTGACCTTTTCATGCAACTCTGTGCTTCCTCACAGTATGGTGGCTGGGTTCCAAGAGTGGGTGGAAGCAATATCAGCTTCTCTAACCCAGGTTAGGAAGACACGCAGCATCCCTTCTGCTGTCTTCTATTCATTAAAAGTGAGTTCATAAAGGCTGGCCCATATTTAAGAGGAGAATTAGTTGCCACCTGTTGATAAGAACATCAAATTCCACTATGAAGCAAATTGAATTGTCTGGATGGCTTTAGTAATATCTTTAGGCCTAGAAAGGACAAAGGCATTTCTTAGCCTGACTTCAAGAAGACACACAAGTTTTTGAGAAAAGCATGTAAAAAAAAAAAGAGGTTTTAAAAAAAGGCAGCAGCAACTAAACTAAGTTGTTTCTCCAACAAACAGTTGAATGCTTGCCAGGTTTTAGGAACCATGAACCCAAGTCTTTGAGGAATTCAGAGTCCAATGAAGAAAATACACAAATCCCTAGATTTTCAATAGAAGGGCCTATATTTCATTCATGTATCCTTGATATCTAGTACTATTCCTGCAACATAATAGATGCTTAATAAACTGGGTAAATTGAATATTCTATTGTGATATATTAAGTTATATACAAACATGTAAGGAAGCACAGAGGAGGGAGAGACCTATCATAAGGGGACATGGAAAGACTCACAGAAGGTGTGGTGTTTAAATTAGGCCTTGTACAGTTGGGAGTTTGAAGTCAGGGTGTTGCCAGAAATATTATGTACAAAGGATAGAAAAATGAAAGACCGTGGTTGCCTAAGACAACAGCAAGTTCAGATAACTCTGAAAGTATAAAGTGTATTCTTGACAGAGTAAGCACTCAGTAAATATTGATGACTAAATTAATGAAGGAAGAGAGTTGGATAACCAGCCTATAAAGGTGACATTTATGTTGGGTTGTGAATCTCTTTATGTCACGTAAAGAATGCTGGAATATATCCATCCTATATGCATCATTGAGCTATGAGATGTTTTTACGCAGGGAAATGTGATTAGAGGCACACTTCAGAGACAGAACTCTTGCAACAACAGTAAAAATGTATTGAGACAGGGAAAGATTGAACCCTGCTAGGCCAGATCAATTTGGAAGCTACTGTAAGAGCTTCCAAAGGCAAAACATTGGGAATAGGGAGGAGAGAGCAGATACAGCAATAGTTTTGATAGTAGAATTGACAGACTTGATGACTTGACCAAATTACTGAGAGGAAAAGTGAAGGAGAGAAGGATATTTCTAGCCACCAAGGGACTTCTCTAATGGCAACTTTAGCTCAGTGACATTCCTTTGACTTGGCCTTGGCATCCTCAGGATAACTGTTTAGTTTGGAAACCTTCCTACATTGTGTTCTGAAGGCTCTATTCACCTACTTCTGTTCTTTCCCCCATAATTGTTCACAGACATTTTTTTCCAATAAATTTCTTACACGTCTAATCATGTTTAGGCATTTGGTTTTAGGAAGACCTGAACTGACACAAGTGGTACTGAGGGTGGAGTTGTGGGACTGTTTTGCTTACCGCCTAGATGACAAGGAAGACCCTGAGTGGAATGTTGGGCATGATAGTCTCTGGCCCAAGGTGGGGGCTGACCCAGTTTTGAAGATTTTGCTGGAGGCGGCACAGATCTTGCATCTGAGACAGCCACATCAGGGGAATGACTGGCTGCTTTACAAGGAGACACCTAAGAGGATTTAGAAGAAGAAATTAGAGAAGTAGAAGACAGGACCAGGAACAAAAGTTATCACAGAAACAAAAGGGAACAGTAAATCCCAAGGAAAGGACTGATTAAGAGTTACAAATGTTTCACAAAAGTTAAATAATGTAAGAACTGGAAATCAGTTACTGATATTTTAAAAACAATATTTTCTAACTTTTATAAGACCTTTACCATATATCAGGCAAGTTCCAAGTACTATATAAATACTGACTCAGTCTTCACAATAATGCCCTAAAGCATGCATAATTATGTTCCCCACTTTACAGACAAAGAGACCAAGGATGTGGAGGTTAAGAACACTGTGCAAGGCATTGCAGATATAAACTGGCTGCTTTGTGATTCCAGCATAGGTGGTCTTAACCATTATGCTATCAGTTTAGAGATGAGGAAAAAAAAAAAGTCTCCTCTGAATGTTACTAACCTTAAACTGGCTCTTATGTAGGTTTTGGGCAAGACACCTTACTATCTGTGTGGTCTTGCCCTCAAAAATCCAGGTCGATAGTTTCCATAGGCACTTTTAGAAGCAAACTTGAATCTTTCTGAAGAAACTCACCTTAAATTCAGTCCTGAAATAAATGTCATATACAATAAGCATGAGTTTACAATAAAAAATTATAAAACACACAAAAGTATAGATTTTAAGAATGAAAGCCATACTTTTAAATGGGAACAAATCAAGGCAATACATTTCTATACAATGATTAAACACAATCAATAGTGTATTGATATAAAATAAAAATGAAAGCAAGAATTATAGATAATTTTATAATAAAATAAGTTGAAATTTATTGGGTTGCTATCTTAGTTAATAACAATTGAATATAAAGACCTTACACTCTGGTTTTTGTGAAAGGAAACAACATGGGATGGTAATGAGAAGCAATAAATAATAAAATTAGTAAATGCTTCAGTGCTTAGAAATGTTTGGAAAATATGCCCCTAGGAGTACTTATGCTCTCCAAGTGACATTTTAAAAATCATTTAATAAACCATCTCTTCTTTTAAAAATGAGATACAATTTTATATTTGCAGAAGTTTTGACACTGATGCCTCTAAAAAATATGAAATACCCTTGAGACTGGTGTAACTAATTAATAAAATGCTCTTTGCAAACAAAATAAATTCAGAAGAATCCGTGCCACAATTATCAATTATAACATTAAGATAAACATTTGCACCAGAGCAATCTGATTTCAGATGTTGCATCAAATAACAAGTTGAACACTTCACACTGTATTTATAGTCTTCTAAGAGACTAAATTATGCATGATTTATTGAAACTTTGAGCTTGCCTCTTATATGAGCTTGCCTATCATGTAGTGTCAGCAGCAAAGACTTATGGGATACATGTACGTATCAAAATAAAATTATAAAGTTGGGAGACTACATCTTAGGGCCAAGAGCCTCATCCACTTTTCTCATATTTTCTACCAAACAAGAATCAAAGCACTGTCCATTAAGTTATCAAATAATGATAAAAATACTCTTTTCTTTGTGGTACTTGGGATTGAACCCAGGGACATTCTACCTCTGAGCTACACACCCAGCTCTATTTTTTATTTTGAAACAGGGTCTCACTAAGTTGCAGAGGGCCTCACTAAGTATCTGAGGCTGGCCATGAACCTGCGATCCTCCAGTCTCAGCCTCCCAAGTACTGGCATTACAAGTGTGTGCCACCATGCCCGGCTTAAAAATATTCTTATAATAATTTCTTCTAGAGTTTCTCACCACAAAGATGTTTGTTTCTCCAGACTAACTTGACAAATATTCTGGTAAGCTTGAAAGCGTGAGGCTTTTCTTATTTTTCTCTCTTTCTGTTTTTGGGTCTGCTTTCTCCAGATGCCTTCTGTTTAGGGCTTCAGCTAAACACAGCAGCACAGGTCCAGATTTTATTCTGAGACCATAGATATTATAGAACATTCATTCCCATAGCCATACCACCACCAGTAGGCCAGTTCAGAAAACTCCGGAGCCATTCTTTTCAGCAGGGAACTTGGGTAGGAAGAAGGGGCTTTCCCTGCTAGGGAGATGGAAGGACTGGCCGGAGGAATTTCAGAGAAGGCAAGAAGAGTGATCTTTCTGGAAGCCCTACAAATCAGCGGATCCCACTGGGAATGGAGCGAGAAAGGGGCGGGGGGAGAGAGAAGAGAGAGAGAAAGAGAATATGAATGAGAATGAAATTAGGCTGTGTGAAGTGCCTGGTACTGGTACTATTGCAAAGTTCCTCCCTATAAGAAGATACAGAAGCTACTTCCCAGAGGGACCCACCGTCAATTCAGACTTTGGAGCCAGGAATGTAGAGACCAAAGAAAGGTAGAAAAAAATTAAGGGTTTACATATACGGGATAGATGTGAAGAATGGGATTTCAGGGAACACTTTATGAGCAGAGGTACCAAAAAGGCAATTTGTAAAATTCCAAAGAAAACAGGAGTGTTTCAGATATTCTCTGAGAGGCAACGTGTGCATAAATGATAGATAGATTCCCCACGGGCTCCCGCTTTTCCCTCACGTATGGGATTCTAGGGTCACAGTTAACCTCCTCATGGCTCCTTCTCTCAAGAGAAATTTAAGATCACAGACGAGGCACTTGAGATAGTTGGCGTGGATTGACTAGCACCCCAAAGAAGCTAAAATCAGGACTTTTTTGCTTTCCTCTCTTGTTTTTTTTGCTATACTTTCTGGCTGGTTAGACTCATGTGGATCCAGATTTTAATATTTCCTGATTTGGTTGCAATGGTTTTGTTTGGAAAATCACACTTAGTAAGTAATTGATGCTTATATGCCAAACACTGCAGCGGTGGTCATAATGATTTTGGAGTTTAATTGTGTTTTGTACTAGTCACATAAGGCTGACACTCATTTTTATGCATCATGCAGAATCTTTGGCATTTAGGAAAAGTAAATACATGAAATGTTTGTGGCCAGAGGAACTCAATTTTGCAGGTGTTGAAGGTGCTGAAGGGCCCTATTTTTAGCATTGTAGATCCCTTAAACCTGTCATTGTGATAGCAACTGTTTCCCTGGCAAGAGGTACTGTCCTGCAGCATAATTAATAGGAGTTTTATGGTAAGAGAGTTCTTGGTCCAATGAGTTTGAGAAAAGCTGTCTTTAGTAGACTTCTTTTTCTCAGTTTTTAAATCTGTGATTATTTATTCTTAAATGCCAAAAGGGAAATGTGCAATGCAGTATTTCCACGATGGTCTGACTGCAATAATGTGTGTGTGTGTGTGTGTGTGTGTGTGTGTGTGTGTGTGTGGTATTGGGGATGAAAGCCAGGGGCAGTCTACCCTTAGGCTACACCCCCAGCCCTATTTTATTTTATTTTTTTAATTTTGAAACAGGGCCTTGCTAAGTTGCTGAAATTGACCTTGAACCTGCAATCCTCCTGTCTCAGCCTCCCAAGTACTGGGATTATAGGCATGTTCTACCATACCTGGTGATTAGAATAATTTTATATGGCATTATCGGGCATACTGATGTGGTTTAGAACATGTTACCCTGGAATGTAGCATGTTGGCATTTATTTACGAAAACAACAGAAACTCTAAGGTCTCGCTCATCTTCCTCTGATGATGGAAGCATCTTCTCCCCTGAAGCAGATTATAAAACCTTCATTCTGGAGGCACCCTCTCTACACCTGGTGGAATATATATAACTACACCTTATATAACTACACCTATATAACTACATATATATAACTACCTATATATAACTACACCTATATAACTACACCTTATCTGTGTAATTATATAGACACCAAGAAGAATCTGAACAAATGTGCTGTGCTAAATTCTCCTTAGTTTATTACCTTTAGATCATACCCTCTTTGTTTAATCATACTTCTATACAACTGTCCATTTTTCATAGTCTACTAATGTACTTTCTGTTACTGTCTTCATAAGTATAAAATGTATTAAGCCTAAGTATAAAATGCATTAAACCTAAGTATAAAATGTATTAAACCTAAGTATAAAAATGTATTAAACCTAAGTATAAAAATGCACAGGTTTTCCTGTTCCTTTGGGTCTTCATTTCCAAAGGCTCCTCAGGTCATGTCAAGCTTTAATTTGTATACTTCTCTCTTGTCAATCTGTTTTATTACAGGAGTCTCCACCATGAACCTCACAGTAGGTGAGGAAAAGATATTACTTTTTCTCTTCTACAATAACAACATCTTTCAGAGAGTTCCTTAGGAAAACAACTTGGGAAACACCAAGCTATAAAAAGGGGCTTGCCATTGGTTTCTACTGAGTTCATATGCTGGGACTTTGCACAAAAGCTTCATAGTCAAAAAGAAGGCACATTTACCTGGCTTTGGGCTCTGGGCCTATCTCTCTGGGGCATATTATAGAGGCAGAGGTTAGGGAGGATAAGAAAAGGTTGAAAGGAGGGAAGGAAAGGAAAGGAAAGGTAAGACTATAGTAGGACAAGGTACAGGCATTTGAAAATCTTGCATTCTTGCCAAATACTTTTTTCATTTGGACCTTTGACATATCTTTTTGAATCAGAGAAATCTAGGTTGAAATCAAAGCTGTCCTAGCTAACATCAAGGATACTATGTGAGTGCTGCCTAAACTTCAGTTTCCACATATGTAAAATCAGGTGAATTTAATGAACTCATTTGGTTATTGTGAGAATGACTAATGACCTACCTGGCACATACTAAGCACTCAGTAAGTATTTATTGAACACATATACCTAGTTTTGTGCTGGCATATCGTCCTAAACAAATGGACTTTTATGATGACTATTTTTATGATGTCCAAACCCCAAGTATCAATGATGTTAGTAACAGAAAGTACATTGGTGGACTCTAAAGTCTAAATTTGAGGCATGTTTATGGAGACTTTTTGAAGAGATCATGTACATTGGACCTGTAAATTATCATAGAGTTAATTATAAGTTTAAAATGCCTCATAGGTAAGTGTTAAGTGACCAGACAGGGGAGGAGCAAATTCCACGTAACCAGGACAACAGATATCCCTGTATTGCTTGCATAGGAGAAACATATCAGACCAACTATGAGTAATAAGTTCTCTGCTCATATCAAACTGGCTTCCACACCAATGCCAGAGGAGTGTTTCTGAAGTTGAATATGTCAGTTTGCTCTTCAAAACCTTTAATATAGCCAGGCATGGTGGCACACGCTTGTAATCCCAGTACTCTGGGAGGCAGAGACTGGAGGATCCGGGTTTGCAGCCAGCCTCAGCTCTCTCTCTCTCTCTCTCTCTCTCTCTCTCTCTCTCTCCTTAGTGAGGCCCTCCGCAACTTCGTGAGACCCGGTTTCAAAATAAAGTATAAAAAATAGGGCCGGGGGTGTAGCGCGGAGGTAGAATGTCCCTGCGTTCAATCCCCGGTACTGCAAAAAAAAAAAAAAACAAACAAAAAAACCCCTTTAATATTTGCTTATTGTTCTGGTCAGCATTCTCACAGCTATAATCTAAGACCTGACTGTGTAACTTAGAGAAAGGAAGATATATTTTCTTAAGATTTTGGGCTCAGTCCATGTGAGGATGGGGACCACGGGTCTCAGGGTATGGAGGCAGGAGGCGGACAGAAGGAGAGCACATGGGCTGTGCTTCTCACATCATGGAGGCTGGAAGCAAGAGAGAGAGAGAGAGAGAGAGAGAGAGCAGGGGGAGGAGGAACTATTTATATAATCTCCAAGGCTGTACCCCCAGGGACCCACCTCCAGCCACACCCTACTGGCCTGGGTCACCACCCAGACAAATCCATTACAATGGACTTATCCACTGCTGGGATTATAAACCTCATAACTCAATTACATCAGCTCCAAACATTAATAGATGAGCTCTTTAGGGGATTTGTTAGATTTTATATCTAACTATAACACTTATGAACAGATCAATGAACTCCGTTGGTAACCTAATGAAAATTATAGATATCTTCCTAGAAAAATATATATATGCTCACATACAGGTAAATTTTCCTACGCTTTCAAGAAATTTTTGGAGATACCAAAGTTCACTATAAACCATGTATGGCCCATGGATATAGTCCATCATTTTTTATCTTGACAGTGAAGACCCTCTAGAACAACTCTATGTCATACATACAATAGCTAAAACAACTTTGCTTTCTACCCTACCCTCACTCTCTGGACCACACATATAGACCCATTTTTGTAGGGAAGGGTTTACCTATTGTCTTCCCAAAGTGCCAGAATCTGATGCATCTTCTTTCTTAATCTTGTTTGTAACTGTTCCTTTTGCCTGAAATGCCTTTTCCATCTTCTCTGGTTATGAAATTCCTATCTTCTCTCTTTCTTTTTTTTTTTTTTTTTTTGCGGTACCGGGGATTGAACCCAGGGGCGTTCTACCTCTGCGCTACACCCCCAGCCCTATTTTTTATACTTTATTTTGAAACTGGGTCTCACGAAGTTGCGGAGGGCCTCACTAAGTAGAGAGAGAGAGAGAGCGAGAGCTGAGGCTGGCCACGAACCCCGATCCTCCGGTCTTCGCCTCCCAAAGTACTGGGATTACAAGTGTGCGCCACCACGCCCGGCTCCTATCTCTTTAAAGGCCATTTTGATTCCATATAGTCTGTGAAGCCTTTCCAATCAACGATGAGCACACCTTCCTCTGAGTTCAGGGACAGCGTGTAACATCTTTTCTTCACCCATCACAATGTTCCTGGCCGACATCCTTACAACAACAACAACATCAATAACAACAGCAACAAAAACCTCTGATAGACAAGAGGAAAATGGAACCAATTTATTTAATAAGAGTTTCATCTGACACTGCAGCCTTCAGAAATGAAGACCCCAAAGAAATGGGGGGAAATGTATATTTTTGTGCTTAGGTTTAATGAATGGAAAGTGGACAGTTGTTTAGAAGTATGATTAGACCAAAGGAGATCTGATCTCATTGTAATAAATGGGGGAGAACTTAGCAGGGCCTGTTGGTTCAGATTGTTCTTAGTAACATATTCCTGTGTTACATTCCTTCCTTTAGGATATAGGGCAGTACACCTGTCACATGAAAGTCTTCAAGAGAAAACCCTTTTCTGTGTTTTTATTTCCTTTAGCTTAAAAGACTCAATATGCCAACATGCCATATTTGGGAACATTGTATTCTGAGCTGCCTTTCCTTTATTACTCATTTGATAATTAATATGTGTCCTCTTTTCTTCATCTTTTATACACATAGGTCTAGTCTCCCTAACTAGGTTGTAAGCCCAGCAATGACAGGGACTGTACTTTATGCATTTGGGCTCAGGGGTGAAATACTGCGGATCATAATGCTGTGTTTTTTCAGATTGTAGTGAACTTTTCCAGAAAACTAACAAAATCTAGCTTAATTTCTCACATAAGTACAACTCTCTGACACAAGCATGGATACCAAAACAAAATGACATTTTAAAAATGTTGAAAAGTGGTCTGGAATTTGGGAGACTCACAGCCAGTTACCACTAGATGGAGATAGTGATTTTCTTAGTCAGAGAATTTGAAGCTTTTCATTTGTAGAATCACTAATATTGCTTAGGCCTCAGATGGTTATTGTTAGCAATTTACCAGATTATCAATATCTTCAAGAAGATTGATCTTCATAATATATGGTATCATATATAAGGTATCCTCTTTCTTTCCCAAACTCCCACCCCTAAAAGGTAAAACAAAATTAAAGCAGATACAGCTAGTGTACAATGAAACAGACAAAATAAATGATTGAAATCTACCTTTAGACTCATAGCAAGCTTTTGCATGATTTAATTACACATTAGAATAATTAATATATTTTTATAATAAGATTAGACAAATGTGCTGGTGTTTATAGGCCCCAATAGACTTTATTGTTTTTCTGAGTAACATGCTGTTGACTGTATTTATTACTATTGTTACATGTTTGTAACATGACAGCATTTTAGATATGAAGTATGACAACTTTCACAATTGACTTTTGTTTTGAAAAGCCCTGTTCCATGTTCCTTCAAAATGGTAAACTTGAAACTCAGAAAAAAAAATGAAACCTAAGTAAGTGAAAATCACTTTTCACTAATGGCAAAATTGATATTGCAATTGGTTAGAAAGTGAAACCCTTCACCTTTCTTTCTTTTCTTCCTTTTTTTTGGGGGGGGGTAAATGTTGCTACTTTTCTATAACTGTAGCAGAAATGTTAGAATTATCATAAATGAGCTTTTTGCGCATGCTGTTATTTCATCTTCTGTAAAAAAATTTCAATCATATTCTTAATGTTTCTGTTTCCAAGCCAACTGTTTAATGCTTAAGGCTTTATTTCAGTCTGCAGCTCAGACTATTCATTTATGCGAACAGTAGAGCTTGAACAATACTGTAAATTAAAGAAAATGTAATTTTGGGATTTGTCTTATAATTTACCATTTTCAAAAAGCACTCTCTGGAGAAATTAATAGCTTAAATATTACTGGAATAATGAGGATCAAGTTTGAGGAAAATATAGCTTGAAAGTCTATTACTAAAAATGATGGAAATAGGCATTTTTGTATTGCTATCTGAGCAAATATAATACCATACCATTTATCTCTAATTATCCCTAAGAAAAAGAATAAGAAGCACTGAAAAAACAAAGAGTAAAGATTTAAATGGATCTGTTATTCTCTTGCTTTTCCTCACCTACTATTTCTGTTATTGTAAATATTAGCAAAAATCAGCAAATAGAACTAGAAAGTAAAAACAGAAGGCTGATACATTCTTTGGGTCAACAAAGAACTTCTGTGCAGCACATCAAAAAATCTTGGGCCTATTATTCTGGGAAAATATCCTCACAGATCATCCAAATGTTCATTTTCAAATCCATTCATGTTCAATGAAGTGTGTGATTTTTCTATTCACATTAAAGAAAGCCAGACTGAGAATTTATCTAAATTCAGCTAATTATATTTGGTCAAGCATTATCCTTGGCACAAACATTCTCTAGATCTAAAATTTGTGGTTTTATTAATAAGCTACGGCGACAGGGGCCATTGGCTGCAAAAATAGAAATTTTAATTACCCCAGGATACTGTGCGAGGACTAGACCTTTATATTTTGTGTTGTTTCTTCCTGTCCAAATAAATGGTTGGGTTATGCAACAAATGTATCCTATAGAGGTAAAACAGGGACAAACAAGGTGGAGTAGTTCAGGGAGATGACTCTGTCTCTGAGTTCAGCCTGGTAAAGTTTCGAGCTTCATTTCTGAATGGTGGGTAGCTTCTGACAGCCGTTTACAATGTACGTCTTATGTCTTATGGTGCTGTCATCATTAGGGTTGGGTTGTTCACTACGACCCAATTAATTTTTAAATTATACTGCAAGGAATCGACACATTATCCTGATGTGTTTATAGCAGCGATCTTGTAGCTTTGATTCCTCACTTCAGATCGCCTTCCCCGAAGATGTGCGAAAGATGTCTCTCCTTTTTATAAATGCAGAAATGTGAGACAGAAAAGAAGCAGGCAGAGTTTTTACACCTCCTCTTGTCAGTCTGGGTGATTCACTGAGCTTGGTAGGCTGTATGCACTGTATCAATACGATTACATAATCATTACCTGTAAGTTAAATCGCTTCGCACACCCACTGGCAAAAATGGAACAATAAAGCTATTTTTATGATTTTCTCCTTCAAAGTAATTATATATAGTTGAGGAACTAAACTACATTAAAACTAATGTAACTTTAAACATTACCTTTCTCCTTATGAAACTTCTTGTTCTTCGCTTGCACTATACTGAATTAAAAAAAGAAAAGAAAGAAAATATAGTTATAGTGGAGAGACAAAATGAATTTCTCAACTATTCAGCAGATAGGTTCAGAAAACAAATAAACAGAATCAAAAACAAAAGAAAAGGAAACTGTAGCATTTGATACTGCCTAACAGTTAGTAGGTGCTCAAGGAGTATCCACTGAAACATCAGGGTTGAATATCTAATTTTCTTTCAAAATTACTTGAAATATGCCCAGATTTTTAAGAATAAAATGTGTTTGGGAGATCATTTTTTTCTATAATAAATGTGAGCATCAGTAAAATTTCCATGAATCAAAGGCGATGAGGCTGACTTTCTGGTTTTATAATTAGTTAGCTTTGAAAATGAGTGTGCCTAACTTCTAGACATTTATGGGATTTAGTGATAGAAGAGGAAGCCATGTAACCTCCAAGGGCATGGGGTTTGAATCCAACACTGGTTGTCACAGAAAACTGATACCATTTGACAACTGCTTTGTGAAATGAGCTGGTCTCAGTCCAGCGGACAGATGTCCATATCACAAAATGCTCTAATTGGCAGTCTTAGCAGAGGAGCCAAGAATTGAATGGGCCTGGAATCTGAACCCTCTTCTCACTCTCTCAAGGGGCAGACAGAGGTACAGTCATAAAGGAAGCTCGGAATTGCTGGTGGCAATCATAAGTACATTTTATGGATAAACAGAGGACTTTGTGTCTCAAAGCTGTCAGTCTAATTTTTCAATATATTTAAGTACTTTTAGTAAAAACTTTCCATGTCTATGTTTATTACTTTTTGCTGTGAATTTATTATCACAAGCTTGCATGCTGTTAAAGAAAAATCAGAACTGGACAGTCGTTAAAGTGACAAAACCAGAATCATTCAGGAATTATTGCAGTCAGGGAAAAGACACTTCAGAATAGAAGTGGGCTCGATTCTGAATACAGCATGGACAGGTGAGGGTTAATAGCCAAGGAACAGGGCGGGGGGTGAGTGGGTGGAATGGACAATTACTAAGAGGAAATATCAAGGATATGGGGGGATTCTGGCTAAACCCACTTGACAGGATTCTTGGAGGAGAGGCAAAATGAATTTCTTCACTCTTCAGCAGATATGCTGAACAAACAAGGTAGTGATCTGATCCCACCTGGGGGCTTATGGGAGAATGAGTAATTTTCTCAGTTGTCCAGGGTGATGAGACCTCAAGGGTATGGGATTTTTACTAAATTGACGTAGCAGGACTTCTTTTCTAAAACCAAGTAATATAAAAATTGATATGGAAGCCTGAAAGTTGAGGTCTAGTTGAAGAAGAAATTTCAGAGGAGCCTGATTAAAGTTTCACCAAGGAGAGAGTCCTTATCAACATATGAGTACATTTCTCATATAAGATGTGAATTGCTGTTGGATTTAAAGACTACCACAGGTCACTTAAAAACATTTCACATATCATGAAAATTGACAAGTAAAATTTAGTGAATAATGGAACTATGAGTATTTTGCCTGTGGCTCAAAGTCGACTCAACCTGCTATAGCTTTTCTGTGTGTCAGAGAAGCAGTCCTCCCCTGAACCTGGGAAATCAGATGGACTGATTCACTGGATATATCCTTCTAGAACTAATAACACAGCAGAAGGCTCAATAAAGGACTTTATGCTAGATAATGACAAATGGCTGCTAACCTCTATGACTTTAAGCAGCTATGAGAAAACCTACTGTCCCCACATGACTAAAATTCTAGGACAAAAGCATTATCTTTTTTTTTTTTTTTGGTACTGTGGGTTGAACTCAGGGGCATTGTACCTCTGAGATACACACCCAGCCATTTATTTTTTACTTTTTATTATTTTGAAACAGGGTCTCAATAAGTAGCTGAGGCTGGCTTCCAACCTGCACTCTTCCTGTCTCAGCCTCCCAAGTACTGAGATTACAGGCATGTGCTACCACACCCAGCTCAAAAGCACTATCTTTTGGTTTTGGTTCTGATTTCTTTGGGAGAGATCATTTTCAAAACTATGGTTCACAGAACTACTAATTCTTCAGGTTTTCTGTTAAAAACAAGCAAGCAAACAAGCAAGCAAGCAAGCAAGCAAACAAACAAAAACAACTCTTCCAACCCACTAAAAACCCAGACATTTGGTATGTGCATGTGGGGGGAGGGGGGAATCTCATGGTCACATAAATTTGGGAAACATTTGGTTAAATGATATTAAATGGATTTATTTATGCAAAATTCACAGAGCTTTTAATATACAAATGTGTCTTTGACTCTCAAGAGAGAACATGCTTCATTTCATATGACACCTATTAACACTGTAGGAAACTAGCATCCCAAGGAACACAGATTGAGAAATGCTCTTCTTAAAGCTTGGTGTACACTAATCACTGGTTATTACCTGATAGCAGGATTTTCAAAGGAAAGGGGGAACGTAGGCAGAATTTTTTTTTAACCTGGAATTACTGGAAGCTAATTGTTTTCCCACAATTTTGCTGACATCAAAACACGGCTAAAAAATAAGCCTTCCACAGAATGTAAAATGGCTTACTCTCTGAAAAGTATAGTAGATTCTCAGTAGTGTGTTGCTGTTGGTAAACTCTTCTCAGTAAATCTTGGGGACAGTAACATTTCCTGCTATCAGTTTTCTTTGAAACATTAGTTAGAAGAGTAAGCAGGGTTTAAGTTCTTTAGTACCCTTTTTCTCTCTTTCTCCCCCTCTCTCTCATACTAGGTATTGAGCCCAGGGGCATTCATTCTACCTATGAGCTACACCCCCAGCCCTTTTTATTTTGAAACAGGGTCTCACTAAGTTGCTGAGGGTGGCCTTGAACCTGCAATCCTTCTGTCACAGCCTCCCAAGTACTGGGATTACAGGCATGTACCACTATTCCCAGCTAACAATTTTTTTTTTTTAATTTTGAGACAGGGTCTCACTCAGTTGCCCAGGCTGGTCTGGAACCTGCAATCCTCCTGCCTCAGCCTCCTGACTTACTGGGATTGCAGGTGTGCACCAACGCACCAGGCTGTTATTTAAAATTTGGATCAGGAATGTGAAGAATGATCTAGTCTGTGTTGGAGCCACCTAGTGAGTCTGACTCCTGCACACGTTGGCACCCGTGCCATGCTCTACCCACCACTAGATGCACAACAGCATCAAGCAATGTGGAAGTGAATGAAAGGAAAGCCTTTTGCTAAGAGTAAAAAGTAACATTTGTCATTTTCAAATATAAAATATCTCAATTACATTATCATTTGATATTCAGAGTGTACCCCAGACTCTAATGACCAGGAAATCATCGAAGATATCAGAGCAAAACAAACAAACAAGCAAAAAAACCAAATGAAACCAGAACAAAAAACACCACCAACAAAACAAAAACAAAAAGCTCCTGTTAAAAACCTGTGTGTTTTTATTTGCAAGAGTGCTCAAGAATTCATTGAGCTTTAGTGAGATATATTTATGTGGTTCACAACCATTTTTGGTATAGTTAAATAATTTCTAGCCATTTTGGTGTAGGAATGGCCTTCAGAAATCTCTCTACTATCTATGTACCCCATGTTACCCCATGTTATAGCACAAAGATTGGAGGCCAGAGGATTATCATGACATCAGTATGATATTCATGTCTCACGAAACTGCCAATGGTAACGTGTGGATAGCGGGGGAGAAGTACATGGGAAAGGTATCAAGCCAGAACTGGTCTGTGGAAAGTTCTTCTAATCATCACCTGTGGAAAATTGTAGGATTCGGTTCTGATTCCAATCAAAATGGAATTTCTCTCTTGTTCGGTATGTATTTTCTAATACAACAGAGATGATTACAATTTTTTCTCTATTGACAGGAACTGCATGAGATAGGATTCATCTCATGTTTCTATGTTTGTGGAACACAAATTTGTAGCAGTACTATTAATCTTTCTATAGAAAATATTGTAAAATTACTGCCACATGAAAATTCAAAGACTATGCTGGGTATGGTGGCACACACCTGTAATCCCAGTACTTGGGAGGCCGAGACAGGAAGATCACAGGTTTGAGGCCAACTTCAGGAACTTAGTGAGACTCTCAGCAACTTAGCAAGACACTATTTCAAAAATAAAAAGGGCTGGGGGGGTTATCTTGGAGGCAAAATGCCCCTGATTTCAATCCCTGGTACCAAAAAAACAAAAACAAAAACAAAAAACAAAGACTAAAATGTGGGGTAAAAGTATTACAGAGGTATGTCAGGCAGTTAATTCAAAAAATTATTAATTATTTTTCTTTTTTTGCAGTACTGGGGATTGAACCCAGGGGCATTCTAACTCTGAGCTACACCCCCAGCCCTATTTTTTTTCTTTATTTTGAAACAGGGTCTCACTAAGTTGCGGAGGGCCTCACTAAGTAGCTGAGGCTGGCCACAAACCTGAATCCTCCCATCTCAGCCTTCCAAGTACTGGGATTACAAGTGTGCGCCACCACGCCCAACCTTTATTTTTCTGATATTTGAGATATTTACGGTATTTTTTAGCTTTAAAAATTTTCAATTTGTTTTGATTGCATTTTCTTTCATACTTAAGTTTATATTCTTTTAATTAAAGATGGTACCTCCAGATTATATAAGCTTTAAGTATCACAAAAGCTGGATCTGACCTTGAAATACTGCTCATAAAATGAGATAAAGGAGTATTATTTTGTATGTTCCCATTATATTGATATAGTATGCTTTAG
Organism: Glis glis; assembly: GCA_004027185.1. NCBI lineage: Eukaryota > Metazoa > Chordata > Mammalia > Rodentia > Gliridae > Glis > Glis glis. Next base: position 1,061 of record PVJS01019213.1, on the reverse strand, counting down.
GTAAAACAAAACAAAAAACAAACAAACAAAACAGAAAATAATTCTTTCTCTTCCCCACCTTCCCTTCTTCCCTCCCTTCCTTCCTCCCTCCCTCCCTCCCTCTCCAATTTAAGGGAAACCTTTGAAAGTTAACTTAAAAAATATTGTGATAGGTCTTCAAAAAGGCATGTGTTGAGTTTAAAAAAGGAGCTAAAATCAGAAAAGATTAGACAAAAGACAAGAGAAAGATAAAAAGAGGATAGTAAAAATTTGAAAAGGAGAAGAAAAATACAGCAGAAGAAGAGAGAGAGAGAGGAATTGGCAGGAGAAAAGAAAACAGAAAGGCAAGAGAATAAGAGAGGGTGGATAAAATACCAAATGACTTTGTAAGCAGTTTCTGACAACTGGCTTCCCTTATGGCTCCTGACTAGAGCTGATTGACAAGTGGGAACATCTACTGTTCTTTTAGGAATGACGAAGCTAAACCATCCTAAGGAATATTTCTAGCTGCTTGACCACTATGAATCTAAACTAACTGTTAAATATAGTAACCCAAGTAAAGGGTAAGGAATGTGGTCATATCTGGCATTGAACAGGAAACAGAAAAAAGTTCTACCTATTAACTGAAGTATAGCAAATCCATACGTAGAAGGTTGTGTGCATACCTGGTTGTTACCCTGCAAGAAAGACATAGTGGCCCAATCATAATCTAGATAATGGTAACTAAAGAGGCGGAATTTAAGACCTGGAAAATAAAAGCAGAACTATCTTACCTGGGAAAATAGCCTAGAAAGAATAGCAATAAACTTTGCAAAATAAAAAGAAATATGATGCCGGGCGTGGTGGTGCACGCTTGTAATCCTAGCACTTTGGGAGGCGGAGACCAGAGGATCCCGGTTCGCGGCCAGCCTCAGCTCTCTCTCTCTCCCTGTCTCACTCTCTCTCTCTCCCTGTCTCTCTCTCTCTACCTAGTGAGGCCCTCCGCAACTTCGTGAAACCCGGTTTCAAAATAAAAAGTATGGGCCGGGCGTGGTGGCGCACGCTTGTAATCCCAGTACTTTGGGAGGCGGAGACCGGAGGAT
>PVJS01019212.1:12624-34051 GCA_004027185.1 Glis glis | reverse complement strand
GTTCAATCTCTGGTACCGCAAAAAAAAAAAAAAAAAAAATAGAATAAGAAGCCAGGTGTGGTGGCACATGCCTATAATCCCAGTACTTGGGAGGCTGAGACAGGAGGATTACAGGTTTGAGGTCAGCCTCAGCAATTTAGCAAGACCCTCAGCAACTTAGTGAGATCCTGTTTCAAAAATAGTGCTGGAGCCAGGCGTGGTGGTGCATGCTTGAAATCCCAGTACTTGGGAGGCTGAGACAGAAGGATCGCAGGTTTGTGGCCAGCCTCAGCTACTTAGTGAGGCCCTCCACAACTTAGTGAGACCCTGTTTCAAAATAAAGAGTAAAAAATAGGGCTGGGGGTGTAGTTGGAGGTAGAATGCCCCTGGGTTCCATCCCCAGTACCGGGAAAAAAAAAAATAGGGCTGGAGCCAGGCGTGAGAGAACACACCTATAATCCCTGTACTTGGGAGGCCAAAACAGGAGGATCTCAGGTTCAAAGCCAGCTTCGGCAATTTACGAGGCTCTCAGCAACTTAGTGAGACCCTGTTTAATAAAAAATATTGGTCTGGGCTGGGTGTGGTGGCACACGCTTGTAATCTCAGTAATTGGGAGGCTAAGACAGGAGGATCACAGGTTCAAAGCTAGCCTCAGCTACTTAGTGAGACCCTGTTTAATAAAAAATATTGGTCTGAGCTGGGCGTGGTGGCACATGCTTGTAATCCCAGTACTTGGGAGGCTGAGACAAGGGGATCGCAGGTTCAAAGCCAGCTTCGGCAACTTAGCTAGACTCTCAGCAATCTACCAAGACCCTGTTTCCAAATAAGAAATAAAATCGGGCTGGTGGTATAGCTTGAAGGTAGAACACCTCTAGGTGCAATCCCCAGTACAAAAAAGGAAATCGAGCCGGGCGTGGTGGCGCACACTTGTAATCCCAGTACTTGGGAGGCTGAGACTGGAGTATCCGGGTTTGTGGCCAGGCTCAGCTACTTAGTGAGGCCCTCCACAACTTAGTGAGACCCTATTTCAAACATAAAGAATAAAAACTAGGGCTGGGGGTGGAGCTCAGAGGTAGAATGCCCCTGGGTTCAATCCCCAGTACCAAAAAAAAAAAAAAAAGTAAAGAAAAAAGTAGCAGAAAACAAGAGAAAAAAGAAAGATGGGAGGAATGAGAGGAGACATGGGGGTGTCCTCCCCAAAAAAGGACAAAAGACTCACTTCAGTATCCACACTGCACTCAGCCCTGCCTGATCCAGTTCCCCAATCCAGAGTCCACCCTCCAAATTCCCCTCTCTCCCAGGCGGTACCCTCCACGTTCCAGCCTCTTCAGGTAGAGCAGCAGGTCCTCGGCAGGCAGAGCCCCCCAGCCCCGAGCCTGGTACAGTCGTAGCAGCTGAGACACCTCCATCATCTGGCTCTGGGAGCTGAGCCCATCTGCACCTGAGGGCCATGTGGATGACAGTCGTCACCCCAGGGCCCCCCTCCCAGCCCTCGCCCCAGCCCCGTAGGAATCTTTAAGATCCACATCCAGGACTTTCCCTGGAAAATCATGGCCTGCTTACCTCTCTCAGGGGAGCCAGTGCTGGGGCCACTGCCTTGTGAATGGGATGGGGGAAGTTCATGGACCCGGAAGAGACTGGATGCCATGGCTAAGGGAACTTTAGTTTTATGGACTGGGGGTGGGAGGCGTGGCACTTGAGGGGCTTCCTCCCAAGATGGGACGGCCTGAGGACCTGGCAAACAGGAAGAGATCCAAGAATTCTAAGAATGATGAATGGGGCAAAGAGCCAAGGAAGTCCTACCACCTAGAAGATCTAAACATCCATTCTCCATCACCAACCCGCGCCTTTTCCAAGCCTAGCCCCAACCTTCTGCAGAGCTGGAACTTACCAGACTTAGGGGGCAACAGGTCCACAGAGGAATTCTCATTGCTCTGGGGTACTGTCTCCAGCAGCTGGGGGGACAAAAGAGTAAGGTTCCCTAGGGGACTGATAAAGGAGAGACCTAGGTATGAAGGAAACAGAGGCTATTGCAATAAGGGCTAGGGTCAGTGGCCCAAGTTCTAGAAGAGAATTCCTCACTAGGAATGAGAGACTGAGAGAATATGAAGCTAGGACAAGGAATTGGTCCTTAAGAGGGAAGGAGGCTAGAGTCCTGGATTCCTAGAGTGGGAAAGGGAAATGAGGAAGGGAACAAGCAAATAAAGTGGTCTGGGTGGAATCTCTCTTACCTGCTGCAAAAAATTCTTAAGGCCCTCCAGCTGAGAGGCAGGTGGCAGTCCTTGCTTTAGGAAGCCATCTCCGTCGGCACCAGGATCTTCCTCAGGGAACGGCCGCTCTGCTGTGTGATCGGAATGGAAGGCCCCGAGTGCAGAGAAGGACCCAGCTATAAAAAAAAATAGGTATGTGTGAGTGCACATGTGTTGTAGTGGGGAAGGGTCCCTCCACAAGTCAACTCATCAAAAGTCCAAAAGAAAAGGGCTTATTAAACTCAAGAAGGATGTCACAGCTAGATGATGTCAATGGAAGTTTAAGCTGTAGAGGGAAGGGCTGGAAGTGTCTGGGAAATGACACAGCTGAAGTGTCTGGGAGATGACACAGTGTGGTACTGTGGATGGAACCCAGGGGCATTCTACCTCTAAGTTATACCCCCAGTCCTATTTCATTTTTTATTTTGAAACAGGGTCTTGCTAGGTTGCTGAGAGTCTCATTACATTATTTCTGAGGCTGTCCTTGAACCTGTCATCCTCCTGTCTCAGTCTCCCAAGTACTGGGATTACAGGCATGCACCACCACGCCCAGCTGACACAGCTGAATTCTAAGACAGAAGTACAGACAGCAGAAGAAAGCTGTGGTGCTCAAACTCTAAACAAATAAATAGCACCATAATATCATACCAAAGGGATTGAAACTAGAAAACAACAGTAATATATGCATACCCATGTTCATAGCAGCACAATTCACAGTGGCCAAATTATGGAACCAACCTAGGTATCCATCAACAGATGAATGGATTACAAAATTATGGGAAATATACACAATGGAATTCTACTCAGCAATAAAGAAGAACAAAATAACAGCATTTGCAAGAAAATGGAAGGATCTGGAGAACATTATGTTAAGTGAAATTAGCCAATCACAAAAAAAGAAGGGGCATATGTTTTCATTAATATGTACAACCTAGGGAGTAGTGGGGACACAAAAGGGACTCCAGTGACAACAGAGAACCCTCAGTGGTGCAAGGGAAGGGGAAGGGCAAGAAAGAAGTGAATCTATGGAATTACGATCATAAACAATGTGTACATATGAGATTATACCAACATCATTCTCAGTACTACATGGGGGGGAAAGGCGGGTGGGGGGGAGGGACACCAAGAGCTGTGTACATGTACGTTAACACCAAACTGATATTTATTGTGATGTGAGACTACAATGAACCAATAAAAACATGTAAAAAATACATAAATAAATAAATAACACAGTAAACTCCTTGAAGAACAGAAATGATTAATAGACATGTTCTGTTGCTTCACCAACCAATCTTTCATTGTTATTATTATTAAATAATTTAAAAATTTTAAATTATAATTCATCCCTCATTCTTAATTTGCCCTAAGTTTTCATGTTTGTATCACACAAAACACTCCCATCCACTCAAGTCACAGTTGCCTAAACCAGGGGGCACATCTACACCCAAGGTTAGCCGATCCAACGGATGGTTATCCACCCATCCCACGACCGCTTTAAGTTGGGCCTCAGAAACAGATGCCAACATCTCCATAAATGTCTCAAGCCTGGGCTAGTGTCAGTCTCATGGCTGGTCAAACTCACTGTAGAGGCCAAGGGGTATAGAGAGCAAGAACCTTTTTTTTTTTTTTTTTTTTTGGTGATACTGGGAATTGAACCCAGGGCATTCTATCTTTGAGCTGTACCCCCAGCCCTATTTTTTATTTTGAAATGGGATCTCACTATATTGCTGAAGCTGGCCTCCAACCTGCAATCTCAGCTTCCCAAGTACTGGGATCACAGGCGCGTGCCAGTGCGCCCTGGGAGGAACAAAAACTTCAAGTGAGAGAGAATACTGATCTAATCTAGCAAAAGAAAGGAACAAGTGTGCAGGATGAGGCACAGTCAAGAGACTGACAGACCCAAAGAGAGAAAGGACGGCTGCCTTCGTTTCCGACATGCCCCTGTTCTCAACTCCAGTTCTCATTAAGTCCAGATACATGACACTTCCACAAGATCTCCCTCCCTTATCTGAATCGACATGATTGAATTTCTGCTCCTTGCAATTTATGATTGCTAAATCATGTGGGAAACCAAACACTCAAGTCCCTGTCAGAAAGGAAGCTAGGGACTTGGGGGGGCCAATCCATGAATGTACGGGAACCCCAGTGACCTGCCCTCAGTCACCTGTGGGTGGAGTGAGATCTGGTTTGGGCTCCAGGGGCTGGAACGAAGGTTGGCTCTGGAAAGAGGGGCCCAGCAGGAGGCTAAGATCCGGAGAGGGGCTGCAGAGAACAGGAGGCCCTCCAGGCAGCTCATCCCTTGCCTCGCGGCTTTGCTGCAGCACTGGCTTCAGGGCCACGGCCACAGGGGGCATGGGCCAGATCCTCCTCTCCCCCTTCTCTGGCTCTGGAGACCCAGGACTGGAGGGTCCAGTGGGATGAACCTGGCCAGGAGAGAGAGGCAGAAAGAAGGATCAAAGCCCAGTGGATTCAGTCACAAGCCATGGCACAGACACTTGAATAAGATTATAAAGTACTAAGACCGACGTGGTGGTGCACGCTTGTAATCCCAGTACTTGGGAGGCGGAGACCAGAGGATCCAGGTTCGCAGCCAGCCTCAGCTACTTAGTGAGGCCCTCCACAATTTTGTGAGACCCAGTTTCAAAATAAAGTATAAAAAATAGAGCCGGGGGTATAGCTCAGAGGTAGAACATCCCTGGGTTCAATCCCTGGTACCGCAAAAAAAAAAAAAAGATTATAAAGTACTAGAACTTCCTTAAAAGGAGAGTGAGAGCCGGGCATGGTGGCGGTGGTGCATACTTATAATCCCAGTACTTGGGAGTCTAAGACAGGACGATCACAGGCTCGAGGACAGCCTCAGCAAGTAGTGAGACTCTCATCAACCTAGCGACACCCTGTTTCAAAATAAAAATGAAATAGGGCTGGGGGTGTAGCTTGGAGGTAGAATGCCCCTGAGTTCAATCCCCAGTACCCCCCCACACACACACACAAAAGGAGAGTGAGTAACATCTATCCAATTTCTATCACATTTTAAACTGCTTATTTTAAATACCAATGTTAATATTAATACCCTGTATGAGGAAAGGGAAGAATGGGCAGGGAGCTGAGGGACAGCCCACCAAGTGCTGTGTGCATGTATATCACTATCACTATGAACTACATTATGATGTGAGACTATAATGCACCGATAAAAGTATAAAAACTGCTTATTTTGGATCTTAAAATTCTATTTCGAGAGAAAGAATGTGTGTGTGTGTGTACTGGGGATTGAGCCCAGGGGCATTCTACCTCTGAGCTACACCCCCAGCCCTTTTTATTTTTTATTTGGAAACAGGGTCTTGCTAGGTTGCTGAGAGTCTCACTACTTGCTGAGGCTGTCCTCAAACCTGTGATCCTCCTGTCTCAGCCTCCCAAGTTGCTGCGATTACAGGCATGCAAAACTATGCCCACCTAAAAAGACATATATTTTAATGATATTTAATGTAGCCATATATGCAAGATATATGAAATAATTATTATATCCATCATAAGTGCTTGGTTGAATAAAAAGTTATACAGCAGTAGATACAAGGCAACCATTTGGGATGTGGGACAGGGATGGAGATGTGGAGGGGAAAGAGGGGAGACACTCAAGAAACCAGTTCAGTGGTTGCTTCTGGGGAGGGGACTTGAAGACTGAGGCACAGGAAGAGGATGGAGATTACTTTTCACTATATACCATTTTAACCCTTTGGATATCTTTTTTGTCATGTGCATATTATTACTTATTCCAAAAAACATTTTAGCTAATCATGAAAATTTCATAATTAAAGCCAGGCGTAGTGGCGCACGCTTGTAATCCCAGTACTTTGGGAGGCGGAGACCGGAGGATCCGGGTTCACGGCCAGCCTCAGCTCTCTCGCTCTCTCTCTCCCTGTCTCTCTCTCTCTCGCTCTCCTTAGTGAGGCCCTCCGCAACTTCGTGAGACCTGGTTTCAAAATAAAGTATAAAAAATAGGGCTGGGGGTGTAGCACGGAGGTAGAAAGCCCCTGCGTTCAATCCCTGGTACCGCAAAAAAAAAAAAAATCATAATTAAAAGAAGGAAGTAGGAAAGGCTACATAAGAAAGGCGAAGGGTAGCCGGGCATGGTGGCGCACGCTTGTAATCCCAGTACTTGGGAGGCTGAGACCGGAGGATCTGCGTTCATGGCCAACCTCAGCTACTTAGTGAGCCCTCCACAACTTAGTGAGACCCTGTTTCAAAATAAAGAATAAAAAATAGGGCTGGGGGTGTAGCCCGGAGGTAGAATGCCCCTGGGTTCAATCCCCGGTACTGCAAAAAAAAAAAAGAAAGACTAAGGGTAAGACTCCCTACTCTACTCTAGGGCAAAACTTAGCAACAATTCTTAATTACTCCCATAATTAATTCAGCTGATGTCCTATCAAACAAGTACCACATATTATTCATCACCCCTTGGGGTTGGGAGGAGAGTCATGCCCAGTGGAATAGGCGAGCCATGGCCACAGAAAAAAGGCTTATTTTGGTGAGATACTTGTTCTTTGGGAAAGTCCACAGCTTTTTCCCCCTGATGTGGGCCCTCCTTAGGACTTCTTCCCTTGGGAGGGAGCTAAACTTCCACAGAAGGAATCCAGAACTCCAGAAGCTTAACTCAAGGGGCAATGCCTACCTGAGGGTGGGGAGGCGGGAGGGTGGTGCTGAGCAGCTGCCTGGCCTCATCCCAGTGGGCCTGCAGCATGGCCTGGAGCCGCTCCACCAGCTCCACCCGCTGCTCCTCCAGCTGTCGGTTCCCGCTCTGTAGGTCCCGTGCTCGCGCTTGCTCCCTTGCCAGTCTGAAGGAAAGAAGGAGAGGTGACTCAGGGACTTCAAGGACACAGACACTTGGAGTATAAGAAGAGCCAGAATGGAATGCCAGACATCTGAAATTCTGAAAGGAGTTGGGCCGATTTAAAAGAAGAGAGATAAGCCAGGTGTGGTGGTGCAGGTTTGTAGTCCCAGTACTTGCGAGGCTGAGACAGGAGGATCACAGGTTTGAAGCCAGTCTCAGCAACTTAGCGAGGCCCTCCGCAACTTAGTGAGACCCTATTTCCAAATAAGAAATAAAATCGGGCTGGGGGTATGACCTGAAGGCAGAATGCCTGTGGGTTCAATCCCCAGTACCAAAAAAAAAAAAGAAGAGAGATCAAGTCTTTATCACTCCCAGCCCAGGCTCTCTTCAGGGGAAGGGGCTGAGGCCTAAAAGGTATACTCTAGGGACCAGTACCTGAGCTCGTAGTCCTGAGCCACCTGCTGCTGCCGTTCCTCTCGCTCTGCCATTTCCACCTTGAACTGAGCCAACTGAGTGGCCAGTTCCTGCTGGTGCTCTTCATTGAGGTCCTGCAGCTGCTTCCTAAGAGGGCAAAGGTGAGAAAAGAGGGTTGAGACTAGACACAGAAGAAACGATTGACAAGAAAAAGACAGAATGGCTGAGTGTGATGGCGCATGCCTGTAATCTCTCAGGACTTGGAAGGCTGAGACAGGATGATTGCAAGCTCAGCCTCAGCATCATAATGAGACTCTGCAACCTAGCGAGACTATTTCAAAATAAAAAACAAAAAGGGCTGGGGGTATAGCTCGGAGGTAGATGTCCCTGCGTTCAATCCCCAGTAACACACACACACACAAAGAAAGAAAAAAAAGAAAATGTGCACACACAGAATGTGTGCAGGGAAGGGAGAGATGGGCAGCTGCAGCCAGCCAGCCTGGCCCTGGTACAAGAAGAGATGAGGACAAAGCTGGGGTCTCAGGATGGATTCCCCAGAAGCAGACTGAGGTGAGGATTTATGGAAAGTCACTTAAGAAGTGTTTACAGAAAAAATTTGGTGGGGGAGAAGTGAGCCTGGGATGGGAAGGAGGCCTGATCCCACAGAGCAGCTCTGGTGGTGGCATAGGTCACACTTCAGCACTGTCCCAGCAAGGGTGCTGGAAGCTGTACAGTCCTGCACCCTGGAGTCCTTAGGTGAGGACTACTCCCTATGAGAGGACAATCCCAGGACTTCTGGCCCTCCCGATGGCAGACTTCCCAAGAGGGACTGAGGTCCTGGCTGAGGGCAGAGAAAGTACATTTGTAGCCAGTGGCTGGAAGACCGTATCTGGCTCCGAGAGATCATGTGGGCAGGATGCTGACAAGACCTGCTGTGGCCAGGAGAAGTGGCACCGGTGGGTCCCGAGTACCTGTGATGCTCCCTCAGGGAGGCTGCTTGCCGTACGCTGTTCTCCTGAGCCTGTGCCAGGCGCTCAGTCACCCGCTGCTCCAGTTGCACAGCCAGCTCCGACTCCATCTGGATCCGCTGACTCTCAAACCGGGCCTGGGTGAGAAGGAAAGTGGGATAAACAGCTCAATTCTGCTGAACTTAGAAGAGGATGGAAGAGAGCCAGGCGTGGTGGCGCACGCTTGTAATCCCAGTACTTGGGAGGCTGAGACAGGAGGATCACAGGTTTGAGACCAGTCTCAGCAACTTGGCAAGGCCCTTAGCAACTTAGTGAGACTCTAAGTCTCTTAGTGAGACTCAAAATAATAAAATAGGGCTGGAAGTATAGCTTGAGGGTAGAATGCCCCTGGGTCCAATTCTCAATCATAGATACATACACACACACACACACACACACAAGATAAGGAGGAGGGGAGGAGGGGGGATATAATGCAGACGAGATCTAGTACCAATATTCCCCTCATCTGCCTAAGAGATGAAAAACAAGAATTTTGCCACAGGAGTCAAGGTTCCCATTCTTTTTTTTTTTTTTTTTTTTTTTGGCTGCACCGGGAATTGAACCCAGGGGCATTCTACCTCTGGGCTACTCCCCTAGCCCTATTTTTTTTATTCTTTTTTTTTTTAAAACAGGGTCTCACTAAGTTGCAGAGGGCCTCACTAAGTAGCTGAGGCTGGCCGTGAACCCGGATCCTCCGGTCTCAGCCTCCCAAGTACTGGGATTACAAGCGTGCGCCACTACGCCCAGCTATTCCCTTTCTTTATTAAATTGCATCTACCATATATGTACTCAAAAGCAAAAATGACTTTGGACAAAAGAAATATATTTACTATCCCGCAGAAACATTAGATAGTACAATCAAACCTGTGATGTGTGTCTGAGGTAATAGTACCTGAAACCCAGCAAGCATTCAATGTCAGCATCCTTTTCTCTCTACGCAGTCTTGTCTCCATTCCTCACATTCCTTCTTCAAATCACTGAAATCTTATTTCTATTAGCTTACTCCACTGCAAAGAGCTTAATTCTTTTTTTTTTTTTCCTGTGGTACTGGGGATTGAAACCCAGGGGCATTCTACCTCTGAGCTACACCCCCAGCCCTATTTTTCATTCTTTATTTTGAAAAAGGGTCTCACTTAGTTGTGGAGGGCCTCACTAAGTAGTTGAGGCTGGCCGTGAACCTGCAATCCTCCTGTGTCAGCCTCCCAAGTACTGGGATTACAAGCGTGTGCCACCATGCCCAGCTTGGAAGAGCTTAATTCTAAATTCCATAGTAGTTATTTCTCATTGCTGTGTCACTGCAACACCTGACACCAAGGTCTATCTTCCCTTCCACACACTTTTCCCCCCCAGGTCCCCTGACACCATCCTCTCCTCACTCTCGTTCTGTCCCAGTCTCAGCTGACTGTTCAGCCTCCTGCTGCCTGTGAAAGTGGAATGGAATGTTTCCTTCAGTTCTATCCTTCATCTTTGTTTCTAGTGCATGCTAACATTCCAGTTGCTGATGATTTTACATGTGTATAATAATAAACTTTTGCACTAAGGCCAGGTTTTTGCGCGCACACACACACACACACACACACACACACACACACACACACACATTTTTGGTGGTACTGGGGATTAGACCCAGGGGCATTCTACCTCTGAGCTACACCCCCAATCCTTGTTTTTTGTTTTTGTTTTTGTTTTGTGGTACTGGGGGTGGAACTCAGGGGCCTTCCACCTCTAGGATATACCCCCAGCCCTATTTTATTTTTAATTTAGAAACAGGGTCTTGAGCTGGGCATGGTGGTGCATGCTTGTAATCCTAATACTTAGAAGGCTAAGACTGGAGGATCCGGGTTCATGGCTGGCCTCAGCTACTTAATGAGACCCTCTGCAACTTAGCAAGACCCTGTTTCAAAATAAAGAATAAAAAATAGGTCTGGAGTTGTATCTCGGAGGTAGAATGCCCCTGGGTTCAATCCCCAGTACCGCAAAAAAAAAAAAAAAAAGAAAAAGAAACAGGGTCTCGCTAAGTTACTGAGGCTGTCCTCGAACCTGCAATCCTCCTGTCTCAGCCTCCCAAGTACTGGGATTATAAGTGTGTGCCACCATGCCTGGCTTGCTTTGTTTTGTTTGAAGCAGCATCTCACTAAGTTTTAGAGGGCCTTGCTAAGTTGCTGAGGCTGTCCTCAAACCTACAATCCTCCTGTCTCAGACTCCCAAGTACTGGGATTACAGGCATGTACTACCATGCCCACTTTTACACATAAAAAGAGAGGCCCATAAAGTTCAAAATTCTGTTTAGAAGAACTACTGAGTGTCCTGACTCCCAATTCAGTAGTCTTTGCTCTTCAATGCTGTGCCTCCACCATGGGTGGAACATAACTCTCTCCAATCCTTTCCTCCATTCCAGGGATTAGCAAACTACAGCCAATTCAGCCCTCCACTGCCTGCTTTTGTAAATAAAGTTTTATTGGGACACAGCCACGTCCAATACATGGCTTGTTTACATACTGCCTACAGCTACTTTTGTGGTATAAGAGCAGAGCCAAGTGGTTGTAACCAAGACCATACAACCCACAAAGCCTAACATATTTACTGCCTGGCCATTTTCAGAAAAAGTTTGCCATGCCTTGCTCTATTACATGGCAAGGGCCTGACCAGTTTGAATTTAAGATTCAATACACTAGCTAGAAGGAAAATGTTTCTCAAAGTCTAATTATATATGCCAAACCATTTTTGCGTACTATTCTGTGCCAGGCCATGAGCTATTATGGGAATTTCATAAGTAAATAAAACAATCATTGCCCTCCTGGGTCCCTGACCTACTCAGAGGGATTAACACAAGTTATTTAAGTAATGAGAATGACACCGGTGACTGTTAGGACTGGAATCAGGTCTGTAACAAAAGCTTTCACCTGCTTATATAGTTGACCCACTCCATGTGTGATCATCTCTTTTTTTGTGTGTGGCACTGGGGATTGAACCCAGGAACATTCTACCTCCGAGCTACACCTCCAGCCCTATTTTATTTTTATTTGGAAACAGGATCTCACTAGGTTGATGAGAGTCTCACTACTTTCTGAGACTGTCCTTGAACTTGTGATCCTGTCTCAACCTCCCAAGTACTGGGGTTACCCTGGCTGTGATCATCTCTTTTAAAATAACACAGGGGCCGGGCGTGGTGGTGCACGCTTGTAATCCCAGTACTTTGGGAGGCGGAGACCAGAGGATCCGGGTTCGCGGCCAGCCTCAGCTCTCTCTCTCTCTCCCTCTCTCTCTCTCGTCTCTCTCTCTCTCTACTTAGTGAGGCCCTCCGCAACTTCATGAGACCCAGTTTCAAAATAAAGCATAAAAAAAAATAGGGCCAGGGGTGTAGTGCGGAGGTAGAACGCCCCTGGGTTCTATCCCCGGTACCGCAAAAAATAAATAAATAAATAAAAATAAATAAAATAACACAAGGTATTTTAAATAGATTTATGTCTATTTACTTTTAAAAGTAAGGCACTAGGTCAGTGTGACATTGTGGGAAACCATCACCCAGTGAGAAATGCCTCTGCCTTCAAGCTAGACTACTACCTAAACTACACACCACTGATGGAATAAGCCCAAAATATCTGAAATGGGAGTGTCTGCCATGAATCCCCACGAGGTCACTCAACCAGAACAAACCCTCGAGAGCCCTGTGCCGCTGACCTGCACCAAGCTCATTTCCAGCTGCAGTGCATCTCTCTCTCTCCGCGCTGTATCCAGCTCCCCCTCCAGCCGCCGCACCTCAGACTGCACCAATGCCAGCTGCTGCTGGGCCTCCCGGGCTGCCTGGGCCTCCCTCTGGCTGTTCCCCTAAGAAAGGGAAATCAAATATAAGAACGTAACTCATCTCCTACCTCCTGGTTACTTCTATTCCTAAATCAGACCCTTATTCCCTAAATGAAACCCAAGCTTCCCCGCTTCCATTTGTCTTATGTCCCCATCCGTTTAATGTCGCTCTTTGGCCTTCCCTGTATTTGGTGCCTCCAGCCCTTCCTGCTGGCCCTACACTCTCAACCTTGCCTCCCACGTATAGCTCTCCACTCTCCATCCCTGTCCTCTGTTTTTACCCCATATTCTGGCTTCCCATTCCATCTGATAATTTTGCCCTTCGTCTGTTCTGATTCCCCAAGTCTTCCAACTGCTGCTTTTACCTTCTCCCTTTCCAGCTGTGCCTGGCCCTCCTCCTGCAGTGTCTGGCAGCGTTCCTTCAGGTGGTGCTCTTGCTGGGCCCAGGCCTGCCGTTCTTCCTCTAGGGCAAGTTGAAGGGTGTCCAGCTTCCGATGCTCACTGAGCTGCCCAGCCCGAGCCTCATCCCGCTCTTCCTGCAGGGCGCGGCATCGCTGCTGTTCAACCTCCAAGCTCACAGCCAGAGCTTGCCTTTCTTCTTCCTAATGCCCCAGGAGAAAGCCAAGACCCTTAGTATGCCCTCAAGAGACTAGTAACTTGCTGCTGCCACCCCATACAATGTGCCCACTAAAAATATAACAGTTGACAAGTGCACACAATTATAACATAGTAGATAAGAACTCCTGTCCCAGAGTGAGGTGGACCTAGATTCAAATCTCAGTCTGAATCATAGATCTATCATTCATTTACTATGTGTTCTCAGGCACATTATATTATAATCCTGTGAGCTTGTCAGCTACTTTTTTATGGTGGTACTGGGGATTGAACACAGGGGCATTCTACCTCTTAGCTTATATCGCCAGCCCTATTTTATTTATTTATTTATTTATTTATTTACTTACTTATTTTTTATTGTATTGGGGATTGAACCCAGGGGTGTTCTACCTCTGAGCTACACACCCAGGCCTTTTTATTTTTTGTAGTGAAACAGGGTCTCGTTAAGTTGTTCATGGTCTTGCTAAGTTGCTGAGGCTGGTCTAAAACCTGCAATCCTCCTGCCTCGGCTTCCCAAGTACTGGGATTACAGGCATGTACCACCACACCCCGCTAGCTACTGTGTGTGTGTGTGTGTGTGTGTGTGTGTGTGTGCGCGCGTGCGCATGCGCTGGGGATTGAACCCAGGGTCATTCTACCTCTGAGCTATACCCCCAGCCCTTTTTTTATTTTTTTTGTTTTGAAATAGGGTCTCATTAGGTTTCTGAGAGTCTCACTAAGTTGCTGAGGCTGGTCTCGAACCTGTGATCCTTCTGCCTCAGCCTCCCAAGTACTGGGATTACAGGTATGCACCTCCATGCCCGATTCTACACCATTCTACACCCCCAGCCCAATTTTATTCTTTATTTTGAAACAGGATCTAAGTTGCAAAGGGCCTCACTAAGTAGCTGAGGCTGGCCACGAACCTGCGATTCTCCTGTCTCAGCCTCCCAAGTACTGGGATTACAAGCATGCGCCACCACACCCACTACCATATTTTATTTTATTTTTTATTTTTTGCAGAACTGGGGATCAAACCCAGGGGCATTCTACCTCCGAGCTACACCCCCAGCCCTATTTTGTGTTATTTATTTTGAAACAGGTTCTCACTAAGTTGCAGAGGGCCTCACTAAGTAGTTGAGGCTGGCCACGAACACGGATCCTCTGGTCTCAGCCTCCCAAGTACTGGGATTACAAGCATGCACCACCACACCTGGCTTCCGCTACCATATTTTTAATGGGCATATTCTTAGTGGGCACATTATCTACAAAATGGAGATAATAACAGGGTCTGCTATGTAAGGATTAAAATAAAAAGCATATGTAAAGTATTTAGCACAATAGCACATGGTAAGCACTCAACACACAATAGTTATCCGTTATCATAAAAAAAATTCCACAAAAGCTACAAAATCCAGCCTATAGTCAGGAATTGCAGACAGCACCTGCCATCAGCACTGTGGGGTGTGGCCTAAGACCACGAGTACCAGCCTGTATGTAGCAAGCATGTGTCATGCAAGCAGCAAGTTCCAATGCTGGCTACTAACTCACATGGATAATCATTTGATCACTTCAACTCTGAGAAACTTGAGTGAGTCGCATCCCATGCTTTTTGGCTATGCCCTAGACCAGAGTTCCCAAACCAGGTCAAACAAAATCACCTAGAAAAAAATTTGCAAATATCTGAGTCCCCCAACCTACGATGTCTATCAAATCAAAACCACTGGGGATGGGTCCCAGAAATCTATATTTTAAAACAAGTTCCCAGATGATCCTAGTTCTCTAATGAGGATATAATTTGTAAAGGCTCCAACTTACTTGGTGACAGAGCCTTTTTTTGGTAGAATATCTAGCAGCAGCACACTGCCCTGGTGTACCTCAAGCTATAAATTTCTACATCCACTGACAGCTCATAGCTCTCTAGAAGTAACTAACAGCCTCCACCTGAATCATCCCAGCCCGGCCTTCTCACCAGAGCCTCTCTTTCCCGTTGCTGCAGTCTGGCATGTTCTTGCTCACGATTCAGGGCCTCCATGGCCTCAGAAAGGCTCTGCTCCAGGCGGGTTACTGTCTTTCAGGGAGAGAGGAACACAGGACAGAGGAAATGAGGGAAATCGCCCCATGCTGCTCTTCCAATATCACTAACAATGTAAACCTGAAACTCCAGAGTTAACTAAGTGACTTGGGGGCCAAAGGGAAGACTACATGGCATGGAGAAAACTGGAAAGCCATTAACTGATGCAGAGCTGACAGCTGAAACAGTGAAGGGAGATGAACAAGGAAATGAGGAGAGTTAACAGTGCTTCAAGAAGGAGGTCAATCTGTAGGGTACCCCAATTCCAGAGCTATTTCTGCCCCTTTCCATCTAGAGATCGGTGACCTAGGTTCTAATACCACATGATCCAGGTTACCCACCTCCTGCTGCTTGCTCCTGGTAAGTTCTGCTGCCTGCCGTTCCTCTTGAAGTCCCCGAAGCACCTCTGTCCGCTCAGCCTCATGCCGGTTCCAGCCCTCCACCACCCGGGCCAGGGTCTCAGGAAAGGCAAGTGAAGAGGAATTTCAAAATAATTTTTTTGCCCTCTTTCTACCCACAGGGCAGAGTCAACCTTATCCCAATAGTCAACCTACAGTCCCAGTAGAAAACCCACTCCTTACCCCAGCTCTTGGCACGCACAAAGAAACAAACCCTAACATCCCTTAATTACTATTCCTTCATGTTCTCCACAGAGAGACCCACCCGCCTTTTGCTACCCTGGCACCTTGTCCAGTTGTTCAATCATGATGTCTTTCTTGCGGTCGGCGGCCACAGCCACAGCTAACTGTTGCTGGAGCTCTAGCACTCGGGTCTGCAGGATCTGAATGTGGCGCTCACAATGCTGGGAAGAAGGGTGAGGAGTATGGGTACTGCTCATCCTTAATCTGACCACAGCACTACACTTTCCAGCTCCTCTAGGGGGAAATGGGCTGGGTCTGGAGAGCCTGGGTCCCCAAAACAGAACAGGTTTGGAGAGAGAGAATCAGGAATTCTGGAGCAGGAACCTTGAGGCCTAAGACCTCCAACACCTTCCTCTACCTTCTCAGGAAATAGGTGCTTTGCTTCCAGGTTCTTTCCTTTCCTGGATCTCCTGAGAAAAATTCCCATAAACTGTTCGGCAGAAGTGCAGCAGCCCACACTGTAAAGTGTGGGAAGTTACTCCCACCTTAGAGAACTCATTGGACACAATGATTAAACATTGTGAGGATACAGGGGAAAGCCCTCCATTCATGCCCAAGCAGTTTAAAAATGAGGAGAGAGAGCCAGGTGTGGTGGCGCACGCTTGTAATCCCAGTACTTGGGAGGTGGAGACAGGAGGATCCCAGGTTCGCCACCAGCCTCAGCAACTTAGTGAGGCCCTGTTTCAAAAATAAAGAATAAGCCGGGCATGGTGGCGCACGCTTGTAATCCCAGTACTTGGGAGGCTGAGACCGGAGAATCCGCGTTCGTAGCCAGCCTCAGCTACTTAGTGAGGCCCTCCACAACTTAGCGAGACCCTGTTTCAAGATAAAGAATAAAAAATAGGGCTGGGATGTAGCTCGAAGGTAGAATGCCCCTGGATTCAATCCCCAGTACCGCAAAAAAAAAAAAAAAAAAAAAAAGCAGGGTCTCACTAAGTTGCTGAGGGCCTCACTTTGTTGCTGAGGCTATCCTCGAACCTGCTATATGCTGAGGGTCTAAGTTGCTGAGGCTGCCCTGAAACCTTGCAATCCTCTGGTCTCAGCCTCCCAAGTACTGGATTACAGGTGTGCGCCATTGTGCCTGGCTGTCTTTGATGTTTTCAGAAGGAAATCTTTGTATCTCACCTTGCGACGGGCATGCTCTGAGTCCAGTGCATCTCTTAGCCCCTGAAAATCCGGGGGATTGAGTGGGGCCCCTGGCTGAAGGCTGGTATAGCGGGGAAACAACTCCTCTAGAGCCTGGGCTGAGCTGGATGGAGATAAGTCGTGCAGAGGCCTGGTGCTGAGCAAATCAGGCAGAGAATGTGTTAGGGCTGGGAAAGCCTCTGAGATCCACTAGTCCTACTGTGATATTTTACAAATGAGGAAACTGAGACTCAGGGAAGGGTAAGAAACCTTCCCAAGTCACAGACAGAGAGAGTGCTAGAGCTATAAATAGCACATAGGCTTGTGATTCACTCCACATTGCTCCTCCTCCCTACCACACTCCCTGCAGTAACAGTCTCAGCAGAAGCTTTTGGGAAGAAGGGCTGAGGCTGAGAGAAAGTCAGGAATTAGGCAGCTGCTGCCCAGGTTTCAGAAGGAAAAAAGGCGGTAGAAGATAAGAGAGAAAGCATGAAAACTGAAAGCTACGTAACAAGCCTCTTAGGTCCTTAAGAAGTCCAAAAGCAGTCAAGGGAGAACTCTAAGAAATGGAACACATAGATTCCAAGAAAGCACTCAAGCCAGGAGGACCCCAAGGAGAACTCACTTGAGCAAGGTGGCTGTGCTGTCACTGTCAAAGGAGTCCTCATCCCGTCTCTCTGAACCAGCACCTGGAATGAGAGGACCCCCTGCACACAGTCCAAGGGACCCCACAGCCGGGGTCAGGTAAGGACAGAACCAGGACCATTTGAAAAGAAGAGAGGCCCTTTCTTTCTACTTTCCCCACTCTCTCAAAGAACAGGTGCCTTTTCTACTGGAACCTCTTGTCTCAGAGGTCTAAGTTTTCCTCCCTGCTTCCTCTCTCCACTTTCTCCCACCCCTTACATCTAGGCTGTCCTTCAGAGCTCTAGGGAAGGGGCTTACTCACGATAGGTCGTATCACGTGAGGTTTGAAGCATGGTCTGAAGCTGACCTCGAACACTTTCCATCTCAAAGATATGCTTAGAACCATCCTAGAAAAAAGCCCCATGGAAATCAGATGCAACCTGTATAGTCTACATTCTACCTACTGTCAGGGTAGAATTTTTACTCCGGCATCAGGAAAACCTAGAACAGTGAAACAGACTCAGTAAAGGATATCTTAGCCTTAAGTCAGGAACCCAAAGACCCACAGAAACCAGAAAGCTAATGTAAATGAATAAAGTGGGCAGGTATACAACAAGGGTGGTATAGATTCTTTACAACTGAAACGCGAATGCCCTGTCTAAAAGTCATGCAAAACATGGCTCTCAGGTTTTTCTTTTTTTCGGTACTGGGGATTGAACCCAGGGACATTCTACCTCTGGGCTACACCCCCAGCCCTATTTTTTATTCCTTATTTTGAAATAGGGTCTCACTAAGTTGTGGATGGCCTAAGTAGCTGAGGCTGGCAAATCTTTTCTGTAACATGTGTAATTAATTAAGTTATGCTTTAATGATTGGCATACCAAATTTTGATCCATTCAATCAAAATAGTATAGAAGAATCTTAGCATATTTTGCTGCTGTTCTTTTTTTTTTTTTTTTTTGCAGTACTAGGGATTGAACCCAGGAGCATTCTACCTCCGAGCCACACCCCCAACCCTATATTTATTTTTTATTTTGAAACGGGGTGTCACTAAGTTGCTGAGGGCCTCACTAAGTAGCTGAGGCTAGCCATGAACACAGATCCTCCAGTCTCAGCCTCCTGAGTACTGGGATTACAAGAGTGCGCCACCATGCCCGGCTTGCTTTTGTTCTTAAGTCCCCAGTTCCCTCTTGGGACCAAGAAACCCTACCCCACTCCCAATGCCCAGATCCCAGTCACAAGACACCAATCTACCCCACAGTGCAGGTGTCTCTCATTAAAAACAAACAACAAACAAAAAAACACTGGGAAGTTTCACAATTTCCCAAATTATGGTGTCCCAGATCACTCTCTCTTTCATAAACATTTGCTTCCTGACCAAGTAGTTAAAAGGAAACTGAAATTCAACAAATCTCAGCAAAGCTAGCTTTTAATCCCAGGACTCTGGTGTCTAGTATCTTAGAGGTCCCCAAGACGTGTCCCTCACCTTTTTCTTCAAGTTGTTCTCCAATCCGACTGACAAGCTGCGACTCAACTCTTGGGCCAGGCCATCTAAGGCCTCATGAGGAGGTGGGGATGTGGAAGCTAAATACAACTGGGCTCTGGCTGTGGCCTCCGCCTGACGACTGAGGTGCAAAGAAGCATAGAGCTGAGAGGTCACCTCAGAGGACACTTGGTTCAGCCCAGGGGGTTCTGATGAATCACTCAGGAGATCCTCAGGCCGAAGAGGTGAACTGGGGCTGGTAGCTGATGTTGCCATAAGTACAGGGAAGAGACAGCTGGAGACAACAGAAAGCTGGAAACTCTTGGTTCAGCTTTGGGACAATCCAGGGGGAAAACTTCCTCGGAGAAGGAAGATTTGGTAGAAGGCAGAAAGACTCCTTGCCGGGTCCTTGGTGAATAAGAGTTTCAAGGCTTTCTGGTTAGAGGAAAAGTTTCCACCAGTTCCAGAGGCCATGGAGAAGGCAAAGGCACTACTTTCTCCAACTCCTGGGAACGGTGGGAAAGGAAGCTGCAGCGCACAGTGGGTGAGGACATAAGATCTACTGTGGGGCAACTGCGGTTCCTCTTCCCAACTGGACTGCTGGAAGCTGCAGATCAGCTTCAGCACAGGTTAGCCCTGGTCAACTACGCTCTTAAGTTCTCATACCCGGAACGTGCAAACTGAAACGGACCCCAAACCACGACAGCCCAATGTCCACCACTCAACCGGTTCCAGTTTCAAAAGAGGCAGGACCTCAAGCCCCGCCCTCCTACTTCACCTGTGCTACCCAGGGTCAACTCCTTTGTGCATCCCCTCTCATTCCTCCAGGCAAGAAAGCCACAGCAGGGATCCCTAGCATCCCTCCCTCCCTACCACCACCCCAAAAGAATCCTCACGAACCCTAGACGTCCGTAAAAAGCACACCGCCCTCAAGCCTAGCCTGAGATCCTTTACCGCGACCACCCGGTTAAAATCACTCTCCGCACCTCCAGTCCTCAGCCCCCAGTTTGCCAAGGGGGAGAGAGGAATTCGCCCCCTCCCCTGAGCCCGGGTCGGGAAAGACCGAGCCCCCCTGCTCCTGCGGTCCTCCACACTTAAAACCGTTGGCAGCCTCCCGCCCGCCGCCCCGCCTCTCGCCTCGATGACGTCACCCGCCCGCGAGACCAAGCCAGCAGCCGCTTACGCTCCTGAAGCCTGGGAGGCTGGGCGCGCGTGCGCGGCTCTGGCGGTCTTGGATTGGTTGATGGAGGAAGGCGGGGTGGGACGAGAGGTGTTGGGGCCCAAGGGGGCGGGGCCCCCGCTCAGAAACCGGAAGTAGCTAGGATCAGACATTGAGAGCAATTCCGGTGAGTCCGGGGGTGGGGTTCCTACCTAGTTGGAGGCATCCGCGGCGGCGAACCCGAGCCTACTGAGTGGGACGGTCCTGGAGCGAGGCCCACAGTCCCTGTCCTGCAGATGACTGTCCACAACCTGTACCTATTTGACCGGAATGGAGTGTGTCTCCACTACAGCGAGTGGCACCGCAAGAAGCAAGCGGGGATCCCTAAGGAGGAGGTGACCAGAGGGCCCTAGCTGCAGTCTGGGTGATCTCGCATCTCCAGACGCACATAGTCCCAGCCCAGCCTCTCTCCTCCAAATCCCTGCTGGCTCCCAATCCCCACCCGGGCTCCCTCGACAACGGAGACCTAACTCTGCCCCTCTCCCTCCAGGAGTACAAGCTGATGTACGGGATGCTCTTCTCTATCCGCTCGTTTGTCAGCAAGATGTCCCCGCTAGACATGTACGCCGTGAGAAGGAGGGCGCCTTGGGAATTTGGGATGGGGGGTGTGCTTTCTGGAATGAAAGGGAGGTAGGTCCCCAGAGAAGGGAGAAAGAATTAGAAAGAGGCTTAGAGCGAGTTTGAAGCTGGCAGACGCGGCAGTAGGGAAGAGGGGTGAAGATGGGAGGTGTCCTTACTCAACCAGGCTACAAACCATATGTGTAGACTAAGAGCGAGTCGACCTTGAGGGGATCAGAAGTATTTCTTTGAGAGAGATTCCACTCTCATCTTTAACATCCTCCTCATCTCTGCAGGAAGGATGGCTTCCTGGCCTTCCAAACTAGCCGTTACAAACTCCATTACTACGAGACGCCCACTGGGATCAAGGTGGTCATGAATACTGACTTGGGTGTGGGACCCATCCGAGATGTGCTGCACCACATCTACAGTGCGGTCAGTGTCAGCCCAAGGGACCCTGTACTAGAGCACCTTAGCCACAGTCAGAGCCCCAAGAGTCCCTCAAGTTTCCTACCTTAATCCAACAGTATTATATTTTGGTTGAACTGTTTTTTCTAGGGTCTTTAAGTCCTTAAAAAATACTGCGGGGGCCCGGGCGTGGTGGCGCACGCTTGTAATCCCAGTACTTTGGGAGGCGGAGACCGGAGGATCCGGATTCGCGGCCAGCCTCAGCTCGTGCACGCGAGCGCTCTCTCTCTCTCTCTCTCTCTCTCTCTCCCTGTCTCTTTCTCTCTCTCTATTTAGTGAGGCCGTCCGCAACTTCGTGAGACCCGGTCTCAAAATAAAGTATAAAAAATAGGGCCGGGGGTGTAGCGCGGAGGTAGAACGCCC
>PVJS01019212.1:0-12524 GCA_004027185.1 Glis glis | reverse complement strand
TTCAATCCCCAGTACCGCAAAAAAAAATTATATATATATATATATATATATATATATAATTTATAATATGTATATATCACTCCCATCACCAGTTTCTCCTAAGTGAAAGCTTGCCTCCCAGTCCTGATTCCTTCTGCATTCATACATCCCTGAGGTTATACTAGATTTGGGGTTGAAAATGAGAAATGTCCAAAGCCCAGCTCTTACACCCTTCCTCTCCACAGCTGTATGTGGAGCTGGTGGTGAAGAATCCCCTGTGTCCGCTGGGCCAAACTGTGCAAAGTGAGCTCTTCCGTTCCAGGCTGGACTCTTACATACGCTCTCTGCCCTTCTTCTCTGCCCGAGCTGGCTGAAGCACCCTACTTCACCCCTCAGGAGAATCTGGGACTGCTTGGGACCCTTCCTAACTTGTGGTACCTGAGGGCCCTGCTGTAAGCCCCTCTACCTAACCCCCTCTCCCAGGACAACTGTCTAAAGGCTTGCCACCCTCTCCCTTGCCCTCATGTCACCATAATGAAGCCCACAGGAGTCCCTTAATCTCCAAACCGGTCCCTGTCTCTAGTTTTATCCCCCACTTGATGCTGCAAGAAGCACAGAATAAACTTTTTGTCACACTTTGCAGCCTGAGCGTGTCCGTTTGAGTGGGCCCACCTGGTCCACATGAAGGGGAAACTACAGTGGCCACCCCACCTCCAAGCCTGCAAAGAGGTTTTGCAAATGGGTTTCTCAACAGCGGCACTGTTGACATTTTGAGCTGGATTTTGTGTGTGTGGTGTTTTGTAGGGTAGTACATCCCTCCTTACCCCCCAGTCGTGACAATAAAAATGTCTCCAAAGCTTGTCGTATGTTTTCTGGGGGACATAATCCCTTCCGACTGAGACCCTCTGGGCTGGGGGAAGACTGATGTGCCTCGGGCCCAGAGGGTGTGAGAACTACACTCCTAGGATCGTATCTCGCGCTCCTGTAAACGCACAGAATAATAAAACCACCCAGCCTTGGCAGGCGGGGCATTTGCAGATGCCCGGCAGGTTTGGCTGGGAGGCGGGCGGCTCTATGCAGATGAGGGGGCGGTGTCTGCATATTGATGAGCTGGGCTGGCTGCCGACGCGGCTGGGAGCCCAGCGGGTCCCGCTGCGGTTCCGGCTGAAGTGGCATCCCTCTCCCGCCACCCCTTGTCCCTGAGTGTCTACCCTCTGAGGACCGCCCTCCACCTTTACCCTCATCCATTTCTCCTTCTTACTCCCTGAACCAGCGCTCCCGGTATCTGAATAGCTCCACTCCTGACGCCCCTCGCGTTTCACCCTTCCCGCCGCAAACCCCGCGACCTCCAGCAGCCCGCCCCCGCGGGCCCGATCCTGCCTGGCGGCTCCCGCCGCAGCCTGCTCAGCCTTTCCGCTCTCCCCGGGATCGCCCCACTACAGCCCCAGGTGTCCGCCCTCGGGCGTCTCTGCTCCGTCCCCCTCGGAGCCCCCTCCCCCGCCCTGGCCGGCCGGCATGCAGGTGTCTATCGCGTGTACCGAGCAGAACCTTCGCAGCCGGAGCAGTGAGGACCGTCTGTGTGGACCCCGGCCGGGCCCCGGGGGCGGTAATGGAGGGCCAGTCGGCGCGGGGCACGGGAATCCTCCGGGGGGTGGCGGGTCGGGCCCCAAGGCCCGAGTCGCACTTGTCCCCCGGCCCCCAGCACCCGCTGGGGCCCTCCGAGAGAGCACCGGCCGAGGCACTGGCATGAAATACAGGTATGGGGTGGCCGGGCAGCCCGCCCACTCGCCTCCCTTTCGGGACCCCTGAGGCTTCCTGGGGTGTCCGCCAAGACCCCTTCAAACTTCGCTAAGAAGGTCCCTGTTCATTCTCTCTCTTCTTCCCGTCACTGGCGCTCTTTCTTAGTCCTTCTCTTGGTCTGTCAATACCCCTAACTATGAGAGGATCAAGTTTACCCCGGTTGTCTGAGTCCTATCAGAACGAGGGGATACCTCTGAGTTTCCCTCCTTACCCCTAGGAAGGCAGGGGCGCTTGGATCTCCAGGCTGTGCCCCCTCCGATGGAGTGTCCTTGGGTCGGCGTCCTGGGGAGAGGAGGGAGGGAAACAGCTTCTCACTCTGGCCTGCCTGGGTGCCTGACCCAGATACTGCCCCCATCTGCCAGAGGGCCCGTCTCCTGCGACCTTTGGGGAGCAGAATGGGGTCTGTGGAAAAGATGGAGTACATGGTCCATTCCCATGTTGAGGGACAGGAGCTGGGGGGGGTTCACTTTATCTCAGAGAACTGAGGGCCAGGGGCTCTCAGAACTTTCAGTAAGGGAAAAGGAGGGGCTCCTGCATGGGAGTGAGCTGAGGTCACTGATCTGACCTGGCTTTGTCACCTAAGGAATCTGATCCCCTCCAGGTGGCAGCCCTGATTGGGAAGTTGAGCTGACTACCTGGGAGGGGCCCCTCAGGAGGAAGGGGGTCTCTCTGGTTCACAGACAGTCTTCACAAGCCAACATGGGTAGAGAGGGGAATGGGGAGGATCAGGCTTTCCCATCACACTCTCTCCCCACCCAGCTCTCCTATCTGCCCCTACTGGAGTCCCATCTGCTCAACCTAGCCAGGAACCCCTGCCTGTCTGAGTACCTGAACTTGACTTGGTTTACCTCTTCCATCCCGGTGTCACCCTTTAACGAGGCATTCTCTAAGGGTCAATTGTCACAAACTCACCACAGCCAGCCACATTCCCTGAAGGCCCCTTCTCCACACAGAAACTATTCAAACATAGACAATACCACCTCACCCAGAAGAAAGACAAAACCAGATAGCACATCTTCAATGTGACAGGCGGGAACCAAGGCATTGGACAGTGGCTCAGGAAGAACATTTATGTGTTCACTTGTTCTTTCAACAATATTCCTAGGGACCCTGCTGTGGGAATGGCACTGCCCAATCCCAGAGGCCCACTGGGTCTAGTTTCTTTGGACTGAGACACCCTGTGGGCTTCTCAGTCTGGAAGTAGAGATGAGGACTGATGATCTAGGTCCCTAATGGAAGCTCCACCCTTTCTTACTGCTTCTGTATCCTGCAGGAACCTAGGAAAGTCTGGTCTTCGGGTGTCCTGTCTTGGCCTGGGTGAGTTGAACAAGAATCAGGGAAGGGGGCATTCTTTCATGGCTTGCTTCCCACAGTCCTTATATGCCTGGCTTCTCTCTTTCAGGTACCTGGGTCACATTTGGGTCTCAGATCTCGGATGAGGTATAAGTGATGGAACCTAGAAGGAAGTGGGGTCATG
Organism: Glis glis; assembly: GCA_004027185.1. Classification (NCBI taxonomy): domain Eukaryota; kingdom Metazoa; phylum Chordata; class Mammalia; order Rodentia; family Gliridae; genus Glis; species Glis glis. The sequence continues at coordinate 9,268 of PVJS01019212.1, read as the reverse complement.
GTGGTGAGGAAGTCAGAAAAAGGGGGAGTGGACCTGGATAGGGGTTTGGACCAACATGGGGAATGAGAGGTCTGAGGATGGGGGAAAGGGAGAGAATGTGGAAGCCAGAGCTAAGGCGCCATGGGTTAGAGTGCAGTGAGGGAGGTAACTCAGAAGCAGCCTGAGCAGTGGTTGATCTTCAACTCTTTCTTTCACCTTCCTAGACAGCAGAGGACGTGCTGACAGTAGCCTACAAGCACGGCATAAACCTGTTTGACACCGCTGAGGTGTATGCAGCAGGAAAGTAAGGACTGGGGAGAAAGAACTAAGTTACATTTGGAGGCTGAGAGAACATCAGGGCTTCTTGCTTCCCTCTAAAGAACTCTGGGAATTCTGGGAAAACTAAGGTCCAGCCTTTAGGCACATGTGCCCCCAAAGCCTTATGGGAACTGTAGTCCCAACATCAGTCCCTCACTGGCTTAGAGGTCAATCAATGGGCATAGTGTGCAGTCACATTAAATAAAACCAACAAATATATCCTGGGCATCAGTTATGTGCAAGTATGTGAGGACTGTAAAGCTGGGTTTTCAAACACACCATGTCACATCACATACTTATAGCTTCCCACTGGGAGTAGCTAAAAACCTAGAATGGCCTGCCCTGCTTCTTCTCCATCTTACAAACACTTCTGCTCATCTTCAAGACTTGACCCAAATGTCAGCTCCTCCAGGAAGCCTTCATCCAACTCCACCACATTGGTCCCACCTCCTGTGAGCTTCCATTGCACATTATATTGCCTTCTGACATGCAGTTTGTTAATTACTGGTTTATGCAGCCATATTCACTACTCAGTAACTCACAGGAATTTGAAGGAAGCTTCCCCTCCATGGAACTTGTCTTGCTCTTCCCAAAGTCCCTCCATAGAGCCTACCACAAAGCAGGCACTGCATCTGATGTGAAATCAACGTGCTCTCAAAAAGTGCACAGTAGGCTGGGGAGGTAGTTTAATGGTAGAGCACTTGCGTAGCACATGCAAGGCCCTGAGTTCCATCCCCAGTACTGAAAAATACTGCATACTCTATGTGGTTAAACAAAGAAGATAGGAGATGCCAGTACTTGGGAGGCTGAGACAGGAAGATCAAAGGTTTGAGAACAGCCTCCGCAACACAGTGAGACTCTCAACAACTTAGCAAGACCCTGTTTCCAATTAAAAAAATAGGGCTGGGGGTGTAGCTTGGAGGTAGAATGCTCTTGGGTTCAACCCTCAGTGTCTCTCTCTCTCTCTCTCTCTCTCTCTCTCTCTCTCTCTCACACACACACACACACACAATAGGAGATACAAAAAATTAAACAACAGTAAAACGTTTCAGTAACAGTCCACCTTAACAGTTTAAGACTTGTCACAAGTTAGCATATAATTATGTGCTAAATTGTGTAACCAATTTGATGGAAGCTGACAAGAAAGACTGATCATAGACTGTGGCAATCAGAGAACATTCTATGAATGAGGCAGAATCCAAGCTGAGCTGAGGAGGATGGGTGGGATTTTGCAGAGGCTCAGAGAAGTGGGGGAGGAGGGGTAGGCAACCTAGATGGTTGAAACTAGACAAGGCAGTGTCCTTTGCTCCACGTCCCTCTCTCCTTATCCTATTCTGTTTGTTTGTTTGTTTGGTACTGGGGATGGAACCCAGGGGCATTCTACCTATGAGCTATACCCCCAGCCCTTTATTTATTTATTTATTTATTTATTTATTTTTGTGATGCTGAGGATTTAACCCAGGGGCATTCTACCTCCGATTTAACCCAGGGGCATTCTACCTCCGAGCTACATTCCCCAGACCTATTTTATTTTTATTTGGAAACAAGGTCTCACTAGGTTGATGAGAGTCTCACTACTTGCTGAGACTGTCCTTGAATCCTCCTGTCTCAGCCTCCCAAGTACTGGGATTACAAGCATGCCCACCATGCCTATCTTTTATTTTTTATTTTGAAACAGGGTCTCACTAAGTTGTGGAGGGCCTCATGAGGTTGCTGAGGCTGTCTGCGAACCTGTGATCCTCTGGTCTCAGCCTCCCAAGTATTGGGATTACAGGTGTGTTACACCACACCCGGCTTGTTTTTGTTTTTGAAACAGTCTCTCTAGGTTGCTGAGAGTCTCACTAAGTTGCTGAGGCTGGCCTCAAACTTGTGACCCTCCTGTCTCAGCCTCTCAGGTACTGAGATTACAGGCACACATGACCATGCCCAGTACCCCCAGCCCTATTTTATTTTTTATTTTGAAATAGGGTCTCACTATGTTGCTGAGGGCCTCACTAAATTGCTGAGGCTGACTTTGGAACTGCAATCCTCCTGTCTCAGCCTCCCAAGTACTGGGATTACAGGCATGCACCACCACCCCTGGCTTATTATTCATTTCTTTAATTAATTAATTAATTAATTAATTTGGTGCTGGGGATTGAACCCAGGGACATTCTACCTCCAAGCTGTGCTCCCAGCCCTATTTATTTATTTATTTTGAAACAAGATATCACTAAATTGCTAAGGCTGTCCTTAAACCTGCAATCCTCCTGTCTCAGCCTCCCAAGTACCGGATTATAAGCATGTGCCACCACACCTGGCGTATTTTTTATTTTGAAACAGGGTCTAAGTTGCTGAGGGTCTCGTTAATTTGCTGAGACCGACCTTGAACTTACAATCCTCCTGTCTCAGCCTCCTAAATACTGGGATTACAGGCACGCACCACCATACCTGGCCTATTCTGTCCCTTTAGAACCCATAACAGGGCTTGGTACATAGTTGATGCACAACAGATATTTGTTGAATTAATGAATAAAAACTATATGACTCCATCCCTAGCTCCAGGAGCCCCTCTTATTTCATCCAAGATGGAGCTGAGAACACAAATGTGGGCTCGGGGTTTTTGCTCTACAAGAGAGAAAAATATGGGGAGGAGGGGAAAGAATAGATCCACCTTGGAGGGACCCAAGTGCCTTTTCATTGTCTTTCTCCCAGGGCTGAAAGAACCCTAGGCAACATCCTGAAGAGCAAAGGTTGGAGGTGAGACTGTGTGTGTGTGTGGGGGGGGAATTGAGCCCAGGGACATTCTACCTCCAAGCTACAACCCCAGCCCTACTTTATTTTTGTTTTGAAACAGGGTCTCACTAGGTTAATGAAAGTCTCACTACTTGCTGAGGCTGTCCTTGAACCTGCCATCCTCCTGTCTCAGACTCCCAAGTACTGGGATTATGAGTGTGCTCTACCACTCCTGGTTTGAGACTGTGTTTTGAGGGTTGTTGGGGATGCAATTATCCAAAAATCCTTTTATTGCTAGTTCTCCCATTTCTCTTTATCCAGGAGGTCGAGCTATGTCATCACCACCAAGATTTTTTGGGGAGGACAGTAAGTGGATGCACCACTGTGATTGGGAAGAAGACCTTCAAAGAATGGGCAAGGGTGCATGGGGTGGGGGTGGGGACCCCTGTCCAGTACCTGCCACCCCAGGTTCACATCCTGCCTGTGAGGATCCCTGCAATCCCAGTTCCTCATGGCTCCAGGCCAGCCCTATCTTTGTCACACCTCCACTTTCTGACTTTCTTTTTCCTACAGGGCAGAAACTGAGCGAGGCTTAAGCCGCAAGCACATCATTGAAGGTGAGAGAAGGGGATGCGCAACTGAAGTGATTGCAAAAGCCAGAGGAGGAGTTGGGGACTTTCTGAAGCTCTGAATTGGAGAATTTAGGTGGCCATGGCAAGGGGGTAAGGTGTGAATTCTTAGTAAATCGAAGCTCAGGTACTTACCTTCCTCTCCCCGCCCTTACCTACAGGCTTGCGAGGATCCCTGGAACGCCTCCAGCTAGGATACGTGGACATCGTCTTTGCCAATCGCTCAGACCCTAACAGTCCTATGGAGGGTAAAAACAGCACTTCCAAACCCTACAACCCTCCAAAACTGGGCACTTCCTCAAACCCTCAGCAAGAAGCCAGTCCTGTTCAGAAGGCCTCCCATGCTCCACAGCAGAGGCTCCGACCTCCAGACTTGGACAGGGAGGGAGGCAAAGAAGAGATACAAACCTCTCTGGATGCACAGAGATGCTGGGGAATCTTGGTAGGACAGGCAAAGGCCTGCAAATCTGGTAGATTCCAGGGGTGTGATAGTGAGACTCTTTCCCTTTCCTGTGTGCCTAGAGATTGTGCGAGCCATGACCTACGTCATCAACCAGGGCCTGGCCCTATACTGGGGGACTTCTCGATGGGGGGCTGCAGAAATCATGGTATGTGACCCCACATCCCCCATCCCACAGCTGGTTCCCACTTTTCACATGGCCACTCCAATCTCCACTGCACTGGGAGAGGGAGGTGAGGAAGATAACAGCAGTGTTCTGACTCTCATCTCCTCCCCACCCCAACCCAGGAGGCCTACTCCATGGCCAGACAGTTTAATCTGATTCCTCCGGTGTGTGAACAAGCGGAGCACCACCTGTTTCAGAGGGAGAAGGTGGAGATGCAGCTGCCTGAGCTCTACCACAAGATTGGTGTGCAGCCCCACAACCTTACCTTTCTCTCAACCTCACCCTAATCCTAGGTCCCTTTCCCACACCCAACCCTCTTGCTCTTAGGTGTTGGCTCAGTCGCTTGGTCTCCTCTGGCCTGTGGCCTCATTACTAGCAAGTACGATGGGCGAGTCCCAGATACCTGCAGGACCACCATCAAGGTGAGATCTGGGGGCTCAGGATGGCAGGACCAGGCTCTCTGGGCTGCTGTGTGTGGTGGTGGCGGCGGTGGTGGTAGGACCTTTGCTGATTCTCCTTGGCCTCCACGGCTACCAGTGGCTCAAGGACAAAGTGCAGAGCGAGGATGGCAAGAAGCAACAAGCCAAAGTCATGGACCTTCTCCCCATTGCCCACCAGCTGGGCTGCACTGTGGCCCAGCTTGCTATCGGTGAGCACTGCCAGCCCTGGACCCTGCGGGGGCGGGTTTCCCCCAGAGACCTCGCAAACCTATCCTAAGACTAGTTTGTTCCTAGGGAAGCCCCTCTTCTTCAGAGACACCTCTGAAGTCTTGTGTGTTCACGGATCCCCATCAATTTTTTTTCCTTCTCTGTCCCCAGCCAGGTGTCTCCGCAGTGAGGGTGTCAGCTCGGTCTTACTGGGGGTGTCAAGTGCAGAGCAGCTGATGGAACACCTGGGGGCCCTACAGGTGAGTTTTGGAGGCTCAGGGCAGGGTCCCCCCGGGGCCTTGAACAACATGCTTTTCCTCAGTGACCCAGCAGGTACCGCCCTTTCCACCCATTCTCCTCCAGGTGTTGAGCCAGCTGACGCCGCAGATAGTGATGGAGATAGACGGGCTCCTGGGCAACAAATCGCATTCCAAGAAATAGTTCGTCACGGGCGCAGGGACCCAACCCGGAGCCGCTCACCCGCCCGAGAGCCGCTTCCCGCAACCGCCCCCTCCCACCCTGGATCGCGCCTCGCGGCGGCCGGAGCCAGGTAGCCCCGCCCACCAACGAGTCCCGGCTTCGAGTAGCGACGCGCATGAACAAAGCCATATCCTTCCGCAGTGGGGCTAGAGAGAAAGTAGTCCGCCCGCCCCCTGCTGTGTCCTTTAGGCCTTCTCGCTAATCCCGGGCATGAGCTACGGGTCGTCCCCTCTCTGCCATTTGGTCTCGCTCCCTTCTCTCTTCTCCTTATTGCCGAGGCCCAGAAAAAAACCTGGCAGATACAAGAAACATACAGAGTACCTCAAAAGTGGCCCTTGAAATGTCATCAAGGGGTAAGAACCTAGTAAGAAGTGAGCTGTGATGTCATCTGGGACATAGGAAATGGGGCTTTACGTTATTCAGTACGAAAGAAGCCAGGCTGGTCCTGGCAGGAAGAAAATTATAATCTTTGGGAAACTGAACCCTGCCTCTCAGTTGGAGGTGGGGGAGGACTTAACTCTAGAACTCCTGCACTACTTGGTTCTTGCAGAGGGGGCTAAGAGTGGGCAAAGCAGTGGCGCAGCACCGGCAAAGGCAGAGGGAAAGTTGATGGCAGATGCACCGTGTGGTCTGGCAAGTGGCCAGGGTGGCCCTTGGAAAACAAAGTCACGCAGTGCTCTGCAGGAATTAGTGACATCTTCGGGTTGCCAGCAGAGACATGGGGCTGGCAAAGGTCTGGGGACAAACTTTTGAGCCTTGAGCTGGACTTCCTACCTGGCAGTAGAGGACTGTGATTCCTCCTGGCAATAATCCTAAAGCAATAACGATGGCCCCTCTTCTGTAAGCCTTCCCAGGGAACTGTAAATAAAATCTCAGCTTGGTCTTCAGAGTGTCTGGAATTGCAAGGGGTTGGGAGGGATGGGTCACAGTGTCACATACCTGGCCCCCTTGCCCCTGTCATTAGAAAGCTTTCAGCACTAGTTTTCTCTCCATTCACCTCAGTGACTCAGGCATCATTGGGCTCCTGGTCACTGTTCTCTTAAAGGATATAGGCACCAGCTACTGGGGGCATGGGTCTTCTTCTGTCCTTCTTTAGGACCTAGTGATCTGGCTTCCTAGTTTTGTTGCTCCTCTTTCTATGAAAGACCCAGCTACCTGACACTCTTGCCCTTTTTTGTTTCTGAAGTTATATTAGCCATATCATTTTCTTGTGTTGTACTTCTTTCCCTCTCGCCCAATACCCACACATATGCCAAGAAACCATCTTGAGAAGTTTTCTCATGGCTAGGTGAGAGAGTCTCTTCTGAGGTTGAGGCTTTGAGATGTGGTGGAGGAGAGGTTAAAGTGCAGACCTATCTTTGTAAAATTTTTAATTATTTATTTATTATTTATTTATTTTGGTGGTGGTACTGGGGATTGAACCCAGGGGCACTCTACCTCTAAGCCACACCCCCACCCTTTTTGTTTTGAAACAGGGTCTGTGTTGCTCAGGGTCTTGCTAAATTGCTCAGAGTCTCCTCAAATTACCACACGCTGGCCTCCAATCTTTGATCCTCCTGTCTCAGCCTCCCAAGTACTGGGATTACAGGCATATGCCACTGTGCCCATCTTAGGAGTTATAATTTTTAAAGGGAAAAAGAAAACCAGTGATAGATCAGGTATAGGGTAGCAGAAAAACAGAATCAAATGAGGCTATGTCATATACTGCCCCTATTTTCTTCCCCAAAGGACTCTCATTTCCTGGGGACAGAAAGTGGGTGGAAAGTTACAATCTTCAAAGATCACAAGGCAGAGGAGGGTGAGATCTGCCTTCCTTAAATACAACTTCACCATCTCCCTTCTACCCCTCCTCATCCTGCCTTGATCCCAAAGTTGGGAACATAGAGTAAAACCAATTTCCAAAAGAGAGAACAGAGCAGCTTGCCATTTACTGGATTAGCAACCAACAGGATCAACTAATGAATAGTTACATCCCCCCCTATCATCTCCCACTCATTTTAGAAGACTGTGGAGGAAACAAAGAAGTAAAATGTATGACTAAACTATGATTAGTTCTTTTGTAACAAACACACAAGAATTTATCAATTCAAAATAGTATTCTCCTTAAATAGTTCTCTTGGAGAGTTATGCATTTCTTGTAATGCTGCCTCCCCCATTGCTCAACACATTCTAAAAACTCCTCTTAGAATTACTTTCAGAGGTAGTTTAGAAGCCCTTCAAAACAAAACAAAACCTTCCTTCATTGTCATACCTCGTGTGTGTATGCGTGTGTATGTGTGTATGTGTGTGTGTGTGTGTGTGTGTGTGTGTGTTTTACTGGGGAATGAACCCAGGGGTGCTCTACTAAGCTACATCCCCCAGCCCTCTTTTATTTTTTATTTTGGTACTGGGGATTGAATTCAGGGGTACTCTACCTTCAAGCTACACCCCCAGCCCTTTTTTTATTTTGAAACAGGGTCTCGCTAAATTGCGAAGGCTGGCCTTGAACCTGTGATCCTTCTGTCATACCCCCTTTGTATATAACATTTTGCCATACTTCTCATCCACCTCATTCATGAGTGAATTTAACAAATATTTGTTTATTGAGTCCTACTATGGTACGGCACAGGGATACGGTGGTGAACAAAAACAGACTCAGAACAACCTTTGTGCAGTTTACTGATGGGAGAGGCAATCACATAACCACCAACCAAATGCAAACTTCAGTTGTCCAAAGTGCAGAGGAAAGCACATGGTGTTAACAATGTCTGTAGTGGGTATTTGACCCAGTGAGGCTGCACTAAGAGCAGAAGGATGAGTAGGTGTTAATGTGAAAGCAAGAGGGTTAGGGGAACAGCATGTGCAAAAGCCTTGTGGCAGAAGGGAATGTGCAAGCTGTGTTAGTCAGCTTTCTGTTGGTCACTGTGACAAATACCTGAGATAAACAACTTAAAAAGAAGAAAGATTTAGCCAGGTGTGGTGGCACACGCTTGTAATCCCAGTATTTGGGAGGCTGAGACAGGAGAATTCCAGGTTTACCGCCAGCCTCAGCTACTTAGTGAGACCCTCTGCAACTTAGTGTTTCAAAATAAAGAACAAAAAATAGGGCTGGGGGTGTAGCTTGGAGCTAAAATGACCCTGGGTTCAATCCCCAGTTCCACAAAAAAAAAAAAAAAGAAGAACGATTTATTTTGCCTTCCAGTTTTAGAGCTTTCTTTTTTTTTTTTTTCACTAGGTTGCTGAGAGTCTCGCGAAGTTGCTGAGGCTGGTCTCGAACCTGTGATCCTTCTATCTCAGCCTCCCACGTACTAGGATGCTACCATGTCCAACTGAAGCAACTTTGTGTGTGTGTTGGGGAGGTACTGGGGATGGAACTCAGGGGCCTTCTACCTCTGGGCTACATCTCCAGACCTATTCTATCTTTTATTTGGAAACAGGGTCTCACTAAGTTGTTGAGAGCCTCACTAAGTTGCTGAGGCTGTCCTTGAACCTGTGATCCTCCTGTCTCAGCCTCCCAAATTCTGGGATTACAGGCGTGTGCCACCACACCTGGCTTGAAGTAACTTTTTTTTTCGGAACTGGGGACTGAACCCAGGGGCATTCTACCTCCGATCTACACCCCCAGCCCTATTTTTTGTTCTTTATTTTGAGACAGGGTCTCACTAAGTTGCGCAGGGCCTCACTAAGTAGCTGAGGCTGGCCACAAACCTGCGATTCTCCTATCTCAGCCTCCCAAGTACTGGGATTACAAGTATGTGCACCACGCCTAGCTTGAAGCAACTTTTTTTTTTTTTTGTGGTACCAGGGATTGAACCCAGGGGTGTTCTACCTCCGAGCTAGACCCCCGGCCCTATTTTTTATCCTTTATTTTGAAACCAGGTCTCACGAAGTTGCC
>PVJS01019211.1:6230-34051 GCA_004027185.1 Glis glis | reverse complement strand
CAATGTAGTCCCAGGTTCTGACTGCATGTGGAGGGTCAGAGGAACCAGTAGCTGGTCGAACGGTCTAAGAGCTGGAGTCTTAGGATCGGAGCAACCACTAATTCAGTCCCAGTCCAAGACGTGAAGATCAGAAAGCTTCTTCGGAGAAACGATGGTGGAGTTTCAGTTCCAAGAGCAGGAGGCCGAGAAGATCAAGCTCTTCGGAGAAAGGTGGAGCCGGCGGCTGACGATCTCAGGCGAGAGCAGATGCACTTTCCTCGGAACGAGTCGCACACACTCTACGAAGCTTCTCCCTTTTTATCTAAGTCCGCACCTATCAGAATTCTGCTGCCTACATTCAGGGCAGGGCTTTCTGTTTAATCTGCTGTTACACACCCAAAATCACATAATCTTGGGTGTGTCATGATCAGGTCAAGTTGACAACTTAGATTAACTATCACACTCCCACATATGAGAGAAAACATATGACCCTTGACTTTCCGAGACTGGCTTATCTCACCTAGCATGATATTCTCTAGTTCCATTCATTTTTCTGCAAATGATATAATCTTCTTCTTTATGACTGTGTAAAATTTCATTTGTGGTATGTGTACACGCCACATTTTCTTTATCTATTTATCTTTTGACAGATGTCTACATTCATTCCATAATTTGGCTGTTGTGAATTGTGCTGCTATAAACATGAGTATGCATATGTCATGGTAGTATTCTGATTTTAATTATTTGGGGAAGATACCAAGAAATGGTAAAGCTGGGTCATATGATTGTTCGCTTTCTAGTCTTTTCAGGAACCTCCATAGTGATCTCCATTGTGGTTGTACTAAATTACAATTCTACCAACAGTGTATAAGAGTTCCTATGTCCCCACATCCTTACCAGCATTTATTATTCTTTGTATTCTTGATTATTACCACTCTAACAGGAGCTAGATGAAATTTCAGTGTGATTTTGATTTTTATTTTCCTGATTGTTAATGACGTTGACCAGTTTTTCAGATAGCCATTTGTATTTCTTCTGAGGAATATCTATTGAGTTCATTGCCCATTGTTTTTTATTTTGTTTTGTTTTTTGGTATTGGGGATTGAACCCGGGGACATTTTATATCCGAGCTACACTCCCTGCCCTTTTTATTTTATTTATTTATTTATTTTGAAACAGGGTCTCTCTAAGTTGCTGAGGGGCTTGCTTAGTTGCCAAGGCTGGTCTCAAACCTGTGCTTCTCCCATCTCAGCCTCCCAAGTACTAGGATTACAGGTGTAAGCCACTGCACCCAGCCAATTGCCCATTTTAATTGGATTATTTGTGGGTTTTTTGTTTTATTTTTGGTGTTACTTTTTGAGGAGGCATCATAAAGTAGGCATATTTGATTAAATCTTTGGTCATCAATGATCAACTCAACCTTCAGCCCCTCTCCCCTGCTTGGAGATAGGGATGTGAGACTAAAAATTTCAACCCTCTAATCTCATGACTGTTTCCCCTTGGCAACCAGACCTTTACCTTGAGACACACTGAAGTCTGCCAACAATCAATTTTTTTAGAATAAAATCTCCTACCTCCAAGGAAATTCTAAGGGATTTAGGAATTCTGTATTAGATACTCATATAAGTCAGGATATTACAAAGGTCTTAGGGGCTCTCTGAGTCAGGAACCTAGGTCAAAGACCAAATAGAACAAAAGATTCTCCTAGCATCCATATCTGAAAGGGTTTTAGGAGCTCTGTCTTAAGAACTGGAGGCAGAGACCAAATATAGATGTCTCATTATATCCCATTATCAGAGAAGCTTAAGAGTCGCAAGCCTGAACTTTGGGTTTTTCTAACTAGGATCTGACCTCTAAATTGTTGTAGTACCTCATGCTGTTCCAAAATACAAGGGGCAGTGAGGATCCACATACCTGCTCTTGGTCCTCCTCCATGGGCACTTCTCAATGCGTGCTTCTTTAGCCACCCCATATGTGCCATGACTGTCTATAGGGGCTAGACTGTGCAACAAGTCATGTGGTCTCTACCTGCAGGGAGCTTACATGCCAGTAGAGGAGACTGAAAATACACAAGTGAACACATAAGCATGCAGTGTACCTGAAGGAGGGGATGGCGATGAGGTAAGGAAGAGAAACTGACCCAGGGTAGGAAGAGGAAGCCATTTACAACAGGGGGTCAGGAGAGGCCATCCTGTAGAAGTAATGAGACCAGAGGGAATTGGGAATTGAACCTCAGGGAAGACTCGGGGAAAAAGCATTCCTCAGGGGGAGAATAGCACCCGCAAAGGAATGAGAGGCTGACTGTGTGCACCCTGCGATGTACTGGTTTCCAGGTGGAAATGGGGATTAAATGTTATTTATTCATTCCAGAAAGACTAAGCATCTGTGGTTCTCAAGATTCTGGAGAGACAACTATGACAACTCATAGGCCCTGCCCTCAAGGAGGTTACCCTCAGGTTAGTAGGGGTGCTGGTGGAGGGTAACGGAGTGAAGAAAGAAGTAAAGAAGCAATTATACTGCTAAGTGATCAGTGCTTGAACAGGGTTAGTGGGAGTTGTGGGGCAAGGGACATTGTGGAGGAATGGCAGAGGAGGACTGAGGAGCTGTAGGGTTAGGTACACGATTGTCTGAACTTTGGGCTAATGTGTTCCAAAATGTTGCTACTTGGTATTTGGGGCAGAAGGTGATAAGAACATGAGCTATGGGCTTTGAATATTAAATCCTGGCTTTGATGCTTACTAGTCTCATAAAGTTCAGCAACTCTTCATGCCTCACTTTCTTTACCTGTTAAATGGGGATGGTAATAAGACCTTTATTCATTGGATTAACCTAAGGAATAAAAAATTAGCATATGTGAATGCTTTGACAAGTGTCTCAGATAAAGTTAAGTGCTCAATAAATATAAGCTATTAGTGTTATTATTATTATCCTCATTATTTTGGTAGTGGGGATTGAACCCTGGAACATTCTGCCTCCAAGCTACACCCCCAGCCCTTTTTGTTTTTTATTTTGAAACAGGGTCTTGCTAAGTTTCTGAGGCTGGCCTCAAACCTGAGATCCTCCTGTCTTAGCCTTCCAAGTACTGGGATTACAGGCATGAGCCTCCACACTCAGCAAGATCTTATTATTTTTTAGGACAAAATCGGCTGGCCATTTAGCTGAGGCAATGCATAGTTTCTGTATGTTTAGATTTCATAGTTACATAAAATTTTAGGAAGTTCCCTACTTCTTCCTTATTTTTTTCCTTTGTGTGTGTGTGTGTGTATGTGTGTGTGTGTGTGTGTGTGTGTGTGTGTGTGTTACTGAGGATTGAACCCAGGGAAATTCTACCTCTGAGCTACACCCCCAGCCCTTTTTATTTATTTATTTATTTTGGAAACAGGGTCTTGCTATGTTGCTGAGGCTGTCCTTGAACCCGTGATCCTCCTGTCTCAGCCTCCCAAGTATTGGGATTGCAGGTGTGTGCCATCATGCCAAGGTGTAACTTTTGCATATTAAGGTTATTAAAATCATAAGCTGTGTCATCTTATTCTATAAGATAAAGGATGCCTTAAAGCCTCAAATGTAGGATAGACATAAAATTGGAGAAAATTTACGTATTTGGTTTTATGATAAGCTAAAAACATACAGTGAATGCACTGCTGTCTGTTGAAGCCGTATTGAATCATGAAGTAGGTGGGTTAAATGCTCTCACACCCGAGAAAAGCTGAACATGTAGGTGATTGTCAGAGTTCAAGCTCCCCTCTCCAGTTCAGTTTTGGAAACCCTTAGATAAGAATTAACTTAGCACCAAAGAGAAGAAAGAACCCACAGGTAGGCAGAAATTCTTGGACGTTCCCCTGAGAAATACACACACTTTGCCGGCAAGCTCACTGTACATATTTGCTGCTTTGTAGATGTGTCCCAGTTGGGCCAACTTCTGTCTCGGCTGTTTGAATATATCCTGGCAGCTCAGAGGTGTAATTTCTCCAAATGCCGCATTCCTGCTGAGCCCACGGGATGAATTGTGCAATTTCAGGTGAGCGCTTCGTTAGGCCCTGGCAGGGTTTATGGATTCCTCCCTCCTGCTGTCTCTGCAGGCCCCACCTGGCAGATTGAGGGCCTGAGAGTATGCTAGGGAAGGAGTGCAGAGGCAGGGTGCTAGGGCAAGGATACGGAGGACGACAGGAAAAGGGGTTTGGAATAGCATTAGGTGCCCAGGCCAGAGAATTGGGATTCGTTTTAGTTTCCCAAGTTTTCATTCATTCATGCATTCTCTTGTTGTAAAAGTAATTTCTGCATAACTTCTGTGTGTCAAATACAGCCAGGGAGTGGAGTACAGAGAGAAGGGGACAGGAGGAATCTTAGCTGTCTGCTTTATTAGAAATTCCATTATGGGGGACAGGGTTGACCCAGGCAAAGACACCAGGCCAGAGACATCTTCTTGGAGGTCCATGGGACTCAACATCACTTGAAGGCAACAAGGGATTAATTCAGGGAAGAAAAGAAGGAAGAGCATTTGAAGCAGAGGGAGCAGCCTGTGAAAAATTTCTAGGGTGCACAGGAGTATACCTGAGCATGTGAAGAATTAAAGGGCAGCCATATTGTTGAAGCCATATTGAATCATGAGCTAAACAAGTTCCGTTATTGAGTGTTGACCATTGGCCTGGTCCAGGCTTGGAGCTTCATGACCACATGAAGAAGCTTGTCAGGATACTGGAGTTTTATATGAAGGAACAGATGTTAACAAGTTATGTAATTTGTCTTTAGCTACACAACTTGTGCATGGTGCATGAAAATTCAAATCCAGGTTCATGGGTTTCTAAAGAAGGCTTTCTAAATGGCTAAATTATATTGGTTCCCTGGAAATACCTCACTATATGCAGAGACTTCCACACTGCATTTATACTTCTGTCCCAGTTTTAACATAAAAAATAATGTGAATAGACCTCTTTCTTATAGAATAAATAGAAAGTAAAAAGGACGGAAATAATAATAATGATAGTAATTCACAGTAGCCAAAAGGTGGCAGCAACCCAAGTGTCCATCATTGGTTGTATATCATACAATAGAGTATTTTTCAGCCTTGAAAAGGAAGGAAACTCTGAGACAGGCTATTATATAGGTGAACCCTGAGGACATTATGCTAAGTGAAGTAAGCCAATTACAAAAAGACAAATACTGTATGATTCCACTTATATAAGGCAGCTAGAATAGTCAAATTCATAAGACAGGTGATTTTCAGGTGCAGTGGGAAAGAGAAATAAGTTGTTTAGTGGATAATGTGTATTTTTTGCTTTGCAAGATAAAAGATCTAGAAGTTGGTCCACAGCAACATGAATGTACTTAATGCCACGGAACTGTACACCTAAAAATGGCTAAGATAGTAAGTTTTATATTATATATATTTTACAATAATTGAAAAAATTTATGGAATAGGGGAAAAATAATCACCTATAATTTTGTCTGGAGATAAGCATGCTTGTCATCCCAGTACTTGGGAGGCTGAGACCGGAGGATCCAGGCTCGCGGTCAGCCTCAGCTACTTAGTGAGGCCCTCCACAACTCAGTGAGACCCTGTTTCAAAATAAAGAATAAAAAATAGGGCTGGGGGTATAGTTCGGAGGTAGAATGTCCCTGGGTTCAATCCCTGGTACCGCAAAAAAAAAAAAAAAAAAAAATCAGCATAACCTTCCAGACTTGTTTTACATAAATGGGCATGTTTATATCTTTTTCCATAAAATTGGACCTCATGATTCAAATAGTTTGGTAGCCTGTTTATTTCCTCAAATGTAATAGATCTGAAACTTATTTTCAGTCAATAAAATTCACATTAAAATCATTCTTAACGATGACAGAGTAGTCCCTATTAATCAATATCCAAGGTGTGCGCCATGGTTTACAATTATAAACATCATCATAATCAACACCCTTGGACTGATACCCTCATTAGATTATTTCCCTGAGATGCATTCCCAAATTAGAATTGCTGTGCTGAAGATTTTCAGCTTTTGAGAGCTTCCTAATATTGTTGTCAAATTGCCCTTCAAAGTTGGTCCACGTGACACTTTCTGCTCTTCCTCTCTCTGGACCCTCACCCTTTGGTGTTTAATCTCAGCTCTATCATGTTCCAGCAGTGTGATCTTGGGCATCGGGGCCTCCATTGTCTCAGTTAAATATGGGGACAATATGGTATCTATAAAAGAGGCTGGGGAAGGAGTAAGTGACTCAATGCTTTCACAGAGCCGAGAATACACAGCAGGCCCTCAGTGTGGCTTCACTGCTGTATCTTCACCATCCTCCCCTTCACTCTACCTGTCTGTCTTCTCCATGAGCCAGAGAGTTTCTTGGGAGCAGGAACACAGAAACTGGCTGAGCCTGGGTATCTGCTGATCCAAAGTAAGCAAGTCAGGCTGTGGGTGCCAGTAGTGGGCAAGAGTTTTCAGAAGGCCTTAGTTACAAAAGCTTGTTTTTAGAATCTGAGGGCAACAGAAACAAGAGATACACACCAAGGAAACACCTCATGGGACAGCCAGCCAGTGTGACTGCAATAGTGGGCTTTTCCTGATCAGTCTGAAATGAGGATCAGGCCCAGGTGGGCATTAGTGAGCAAGCTCTCTACATCTCATAATGAAATTCAGGACTAAGCAGACATGTGCTGTGAATCCACCTTGGAAAGGCAGCTGGTGGGGTTGAGCAGCTGGCCAGCTATTCCCTTCATCATGCAGGTTGACCAGGACCATAAATGTTTTGGATTTTAGATTGTTTTTTCAGATTTGGGAATATTTGCATATATATAAGAAGATATCTTGGGGATGTGACCAAAGTCTAAACATGAAATTCATTTTTGTTTCAGATACACCTTATCCATATAACCCAAAGGTAATTTCTTACAGTATACTTAATAATTTTGTGCATGAAACAAAGACAAAGTTTTAGGGTATACAATTTTCCACTCAAGGTGTCATATTGGGACTCCAAAAGTTTAGGGTTTCAGATTTTCAGACTGGGGCTGTTCAACCTGTGTTGAGTTGCCTATGGACTTCCAAAGCTGAGATTATGGGATGAATCTGGGTTTAGAGATATGGACTTGAGAGCTATTGACATACAGGCATTTAAAGGGTGGGATTCAATAAGATCAATGGATAGGGAGGTATAGATAGAGAGGTATAGGGACCCCTAAACAGGACCCTGAGGTACCAGTGCTGAGTTGGATGAAAAAGAGGAGACAACAAGAAATCTGAGACAGAGTAGCAAACACAGGGGAAAAAAACAAGAAGGTAATGTCTCCAAAGCCAACAGAAGAAGAGAGTTGTCAGCCATATCAAAATAAGTTCTTCTGGCTGGGACACTTATATGCACTTTTACTGGGGAGTTAGTGTCTTAGTTCCAGGATGTTAGGTTTCTTCTCAACTGCCTTCTCATCTAGCTGGTAGTAGCTCCCTAAAGTCCTAAGATTAAAAGGCCTCCCCTGGGTTTGGCAGATCAGCCTGCTGTGATCAGTTGGTGATACCTGTGTGAAAAGTTGGCCAATAATTCTGTGCATTTTATGACCTTGCCTAGTCCAAAGGAAATGTGTCAGTTAGGGTAATTTGGGGGACTTTTGTTGGTCACAAGAAACTAAATTATGGTGAGGGAAATCCATTCAATCACATTTTATAAGCCAAATTCACCCACATGGAAGGTCTCCCCTGCAGTGGATACAGGACTATATATAGGACCTCTCTGGAGAGGTACAGATGAACAGAGATGAGAACTGGGGATAATTTTTTTTTTCGGTACCAGGGATTGAACCCAGGGGCGTTCTACCTCTGCGCCACGCCCCCGGCCCTATTTATTTTTATACTTTATTTTGAAACCGGGTCTCACAAAGTTGTGGAGGGCCTCACTAAGGAGAGAGAGAGAGAGAGAGAGAGAGAGAGCGAGCGAGCTGAGGCTGGCCGGGAACCCGGATCCTCCAGTCTCTGCCTCCCAAAGTACTGGTATTACAAGCGTGCGCCACCATGCCCGGCTTAGAACTGGGGATAATTTAAACACCAGGGCTTTGGAGTCTGACATCTAGATTTGTCACTCAACTCTGCCACTTCTAAAGATGGGGGTAAGTTTACCAAATATTCTTAGTCTAATCTCCTTACCTGCTAAGTGATATTGATAGAATCATAGGCCATCCCAACATATAAACCCAAGACTCCTGGGAATCCTAAAGCAAGGTCTGTTTCTTGAACAGCCAGGGTGACACCTGTCATTTAGGTTTTCTATGACATAGTGAGAGGTCTGTACCTCTGAGGTCACAGCACCCTCCTTGTAGAGTATGTGATGTGAGATAGGTTCTCAATGAATGAACAAATAGACTTGGATCCCAATGGTATTGATTTTTTGATAGTGTTAGATAACACATATGTAATTGTGTTGTTAGACTTTGTTAGATAACAACAAACCCCTCATTAAAGGCATAAAAGGAGTGTCAAGAAAAAGTATGTGATTACTATTTTTCTATGCCCCCATCTTTCAAGGAGAATATAATGTTGATACTGCCCAGGGCATTGGATTTTGTTGTGCAGATCAGAGCAATGGGTAGAAGCTAGATTGGAGAATTTTTAAGATGGAGATGTAGATTCCTCTATAGAAGTAAGCATGTGGATCTGTCTACCTGAGAAAAACTATATAGGAGGCTGGAGAAAGAGGCTTAAAAGAAGAAGAAAGTGAAAGAGGTAGTCAGCCTGGACTGAAGTAATTGGACATAGGAGGAAAAAATTAAACAGCCACCATGAGGAAAGCAACTTGGAAGCCGTGTTCATAAAGTTCCGTAAGATGCTTTCCAAACCACGCACTGTAGATCTTCCATGCCTGCTTTTGAAGATATGTGTATTGCTGTCTGATACTTATTGGAATCAAGTGTGTGTGTGTGTGTGTGTGTGTGTGTGTGTGTGTGTGTGATGTGTTTAATAGCTTTGTGCTCAGACTGGCCTCAGGTGGCCACAGGTTACATTGGTAACAAAGTAACTTCATCCTCATCTTCTCATTTGACCTTCATCTGTGATAAAAACCCATTAGATTTTAGTTTTAAAATTGTTTTCCATTGTTTTTAAAAAAGAAGGAATCTATCACTGAGTTAAAAATTGGCAGAGCTGTAAGTAGAACCCAGGCCTCCCAGCTCTCAGGCCAGTGTGTTTTTCTTCCCTTCCTCCATCTCACTCTTTCCTCCCTTCTCTCTTTCCCTTCTCTTGCTCCTCCTCAGTAGTATTGATGTTATAGATGAATCACATACATGAGGCATTCTCTAACCTGCCTCCAAGTTTTTAGTCTCAAAGCGTCTAAAGCATTGTCTGCTGGGCAGTGAGAAGGCCTGAGGGTGGTGTTTAAGCACATGGAGACCCCAGAGGACTCAGGTTTTCAGTGTTCAGTGGAAAGGCTCATGAATAGCAGCCTGGGTGGTAGTGCCTGCATGTCGGCATTTCAGCTCGCGCAGGCCAAGGATGCAGACCGCATGACGATTCGTTAACCCACCTGGGCCAAGCAGGATTTTAATAACCCTGAGACAGGCTGTCTGACAGGCTGCTGTTCTGCAGCTTTGCACTGGATTGCAAGCCCAGGCCTGAGAGAGTAGCCTGCTGCAGTCCCCAGGGGTCCACATTCTACTTACTTCCTCCTTCCTTGGGCTGCTGAGAAAGCCCATGTGTGAGCAGTTCGGCTAAGAAAAATCTTGTTGCCATCCAAGTGGATGCTCTGTTGTCTCTGTTACACAAACATCTGAAAAATCAGCATTTCCTACTCAGCATTGAGCCAAAATTGACTGCTGTCTCTATATAATAAAGCAGCATGTTTTGCTTCTCTCTTCTAATTGGAAGACAGAAAGTCTCCACAGACAGAAAGACCGTGTTTATTGATCCAGCTTCATCCCAGAAACCGGACAGCACCTCAGGGAGCAAGCAGAGAGGATGCGAGCTGATTTTAAATATTTTGCAAATGCTCCTTAGCAGTATTAATGAGCAGCTGACGGTGAGGTGCATTAAGACCTCATGCCATGGAGTGAGTGAAGGCGGAGCGCACTGTTTTGTAATGACCTGAAAATTCAGTGGAACTACTCATTCCTGAGTTGCCCGTCTTCTCACACTGATCTGAAATACACTAGTTCCCCAAATGCAGAGATAATAAAGCTCTTATGAATGCAGAAACAGCCTTGCCTGCTTATAGGGGAAAATAGAAATTCTTCAACTTGGTCTCAAAAACAGCTGAAATTGGGGGCAGCATAGCCGGACAGAAGCCCAGCGGCAGCTACTGGGCCTTGGCCTCAGTTGGGATCACCTCTGCTTTCCTAGTCCTGTTCTGCTCTGGCTCCTTATAGCAAAGCGGACCTGTGCTTGGCTGTGCCTGGCCTTCAGGGTACTCTGTGGCCCCTGATCATTTCCCATCCCAGAATGAGCTTGCGGAGTTTCAACAATGTGCTGCTAAAAAACACAGGGTGCTGGGGACCAGCCTCTGGCAGAACCGACTGCTATCCGCCTGGCGCCCTGTGGAAGATGGAGGGCACCTGCGCTTGCCCAGATCCTGGCCTTGGGCCTGCCGGCTCCCCTCTCTAGTTACAGCTGCTTTTTTATTTGCTGCGCCTGCCACCATCAGGTTGTCATAACTGTAAACAACCCCCCAGGGTGGCCCTTCCTCCAGCTGCAGAGCAATTCTGCAAGATAGGATCCTTGCCCCCCTGGAACATGAGCAACCTTGATGAACCCTGAGCTTCAGAGCCATCATCAAGGGGACTCTGCCCTTCTGAAGTTTCCCTGGTACCTGACAATACTAGGAAGGGAGGGCTAGTCGTCCGAGGAAGGGAGGGAGAAAGGAGAGAGGAGAATGCCAGAAAGCATGAGGGCTTTGATTCCTGTAGATCTAGGTTCGGGCCCAAATCTGCCACTTGCTACCAACACTATGGGCAAGTTCACCGAGCCTTCAGCCAGAGAACACAATGAATGTGGTATATTCTATATTTTTCAAAGAACAAAATGTAGTATGTTCTATGCCACATTTTGTTTATCCATTCATCTGTTGATTAACACTGGGGTCGTTTCTACCTTGTGGCCAGAGTACATAATGAATGCTAGCATATGAGTATTGGTGTTCCAGTCCTAGCTTTCAGTTATTTCATATGTATACTTAGGAATGGGACTGCTGGGCCACGTGGTAGTTCTATGTTTAGCTTTTTGCAGAACCACTACACTGTTTTCCACAGTGGCTGTACCATTTTACATTCCCCAGAGTAATGCAAGGAGCTTCCAGTTTCTTTAATCCTGGTCAATGTTTCTTATTTGTCTTTATTTTAGCCTTCAGAGGGGGTGTGAAGTGGTATCTCACTGTGGTTTTGGGTTGCATTTTTCTGATGACTAATGATGCTCCTTCTTTGTGTTCTCTCTTTGGAGAAAGGTTCATCCAAGTCTTTTTACCATTTTGTAATTGAATCCTCTTTTTTGTTGTTGAATTGGAGGAATTGTTTATACATACTGGATATTAAACCCTTATCAGCATAAGATTTGCAAGTATGTCCTCCCATTCTATAGGTTACCTTTTCACTTTATTTAGCTTAATTTTTAATTAAAAGTTACATACACATATATGAGTATGACTTAAACCTTTAAAAGCAATTCTTCAGTTCAGGGCCCAAAATAAGCTTTCTAACTGTATCTGCATCTTCCACTGTAATACCTGTCTCTTAGAAAACAAGGGCAGGAAATTTCTCAGCATAAGAAGATTATGACTTGGTGGAATCAAATTGCTGCGCTCAGCTAGCTTCCAGGGGATGAGAGGCATTTGAATTATTTTGTTATTGTGTCAGCCTGAACTTCCAATTAACCAAACAAACAACAGACAGGTAAAATGACCTCCAAGTTCAGCCCTATTTGCTTTGTTTAGAAATGGAGGGACTGGGTGAAATGCCCTAATTGGGTAGATTTTTTTTTTTTACTCAGGGACATTCCACCTCTGAGCTAGACCCACAGACCTATTTTATTTTTTATTTTAAAATATATATATATTTTAGCAAAACAGGGTCTTGCTGAAACTAACCTTAAACCTGTGATCCTCCTGTCTCTGATTCCCATGTACTGGGATTCCAGGCACCACCAAGCCCAGCCAATTGGGTAGATTTCTAACACAGCTGAAACCCAAACAACCAGACTGCAGGAGGGGCAGGGGGATATCCTGACACAAAAGGGCCTGCATTTGGACATAACTTGATGTTTATTTGAGTACATGTTTCAGAACCCCAAGGGAGCATTTCCTGTGATCTTAATCTACAAGCAACGGTGATGCAGGAATTCTCCCCTCATTGCTCTGATGAGAGACCATGAACTCAGCTTTCTCTGGGAAATTCCTGAAGGGGAACCTGGGACTCAGAAGGCTAGAAGGAAGGGGACGGGACATGGCACAGTTTCCTGTCCCTGCCAGCATCTTCCTCCTCACTCTTAACCCTTTGTATACAGAGAGGAAATGGTCACACCCGAAAAAAGGAGAAAAGCAAGTAAGGAATAAAAATGCTTTAATTCTGTCAGCTTTCAGATGAGGGAGTCTTCCCAACAAAGTGGAGCTCATGCACACTGCTGGGGACCGTCAGTTCAGCAGGCAGGAGGAGCACAAAGCTAAGTCTTCAGGTTCCTCTTGCCAGAGGAAGGATGGGAACTCCTGCTCTGACCTGAGGCAGCCGAGCAAAATGCTGCAATCGGCACTTCTTTAGCCCAGACAAAGGCTTGCTGGTGCAGAGGAAGAGACAAACCCCTCTCACCATGGAGCTTCACCATGCCAGGCCAAGGGCAGCTAGACGATCCAAAGTCCAGGAGGCAAAATCAAGAATCTCTCTGCTAAGTGCTACAAAGGAGGCTCAGCTTAGCAGGGACCCTGGGCAGGTGCTTTGACGTTTCTGTAGGTGAAGGAAGCTTCCTGCCAGAAAGGGCCAGAAGCCACCTGCAGTCAAAAATTGTATTTGGTATCTATAGAAACAGAAGAAACTTAAGCACTGGCCCGAGAGCCCATTTGGTAGTCTACTGGTAACCCCCTCCCTCCAAAAGAAGATATATATATATATAGAGAGAAGGATGAGATAGTAACAGAAAAGGGAACATTAGCCCTGGCCCTCCAGTCAATGGGATGCCAGGTCCGCCTGCATGATGGGCTCTGCGTGCCAGGTGCTGGCAGAGGCAGCATGCTGTGTTTTTTTGTTTGTTTGCTTTCCATCCCTTTACCTTGCCAGATGCCCATGAAGGGAGTTCTCCCTTTGCCCATAAACAACCAAGACTAATAGAATATGTCTGGCAAAAGCAGTTGGCCAAAATTTCTGGCATCTCAATCACTAGGCTCTCAGGAGGGACACAGTCTCCTTGTTATACAGTGATGTTTTGACAGTCCAAAGAGGGGAAACAGACATGGGAAAAACATGCATCTTTTGGGGAAAAATTCCAAAGTTGGACCACATTGATTTTATTGTCTCTGGAGGGATCTTTCTGTCTCATGGGATTTCAGTTGGAAGACTTTTAAAATACTGTCCTTCCCACCAGACATGGGGATAATAAGAGCTGCTCTAGCTGGGCATGGTGGCGCATGAGTGTAATCCAAGTACTTGGGGAGGCTAAAACAGGAGGATCACAGGTTTGAGGCCAGTCTCAGCAACTTATCAAGGCCCTCAGCAACTTAGCAAGAACCTGTTTCAAAATAAGAAATTAAATAGGGCCAAAGGTGTAGCTCAGAGGTAGAATGCCCCTGGGTTCAATCCCTACTACCAGAAAAAAAACAAAAAAAGAACTTTTCTGTGCCCAGCGAAGGAAGTTGTCAGTCTGCCTGGCCCTCCAGATCTGGCTCCAACATTGGCCTCAGGGCCAGGTGGGCAGAGCACTAGACATCGGAGTGTCCGTTCTCTCAATGTCATATGAGCAGCATGTCTTCCCAGCTCTGGTGGGGGCACGGCTCCTCTAGCAAAGTCAGTGTGTCTCTGTCCCTGTGGAGAGCATCAGGTCCCTATAATGGGGACCTACAATGAGTCATTGGGCAGAAAAGGACTATGTTTAGTGGCCCAGGCTCGAGAGGCAGGCAACTTTGATGTGACTGGCTTTGCCATGAGACTTTGGACAGGTTACATAACTTCACTGTACCTTGATTTCCTTATAATTTGGCAGTGGAGCCAAATGAAGGCTCAGAGCCAGGGAGTCTGGGTTTTGATACCCCTTCGTTAGCTTTGTGACCTTATGCAAAATGGATTACCTTGCTCTGTGTCTTGGAGCAATGTGTGTCTCGTTTGTAAAAGGGGGGTCATGTGGATAAAGGAAGTATGCTATATATGCACAATGGAATTTTACTTTGTCATAAAGAAGAACAAAATGATGTCATTTGCAGGAAAACAGATGGAACTGGTGAATATTATGCTATGTGAGGCCAGTTAGTCTCAGAAAGTGAAGGATCATATGTTTTTCTTCATATGTGGAAGCTAGAGATAAAATAGGAAAAAAAAATGGGACTTCAGATAAATAAAGAGATAGATAAGTAGAATAGTAGAAGGGGTTTGGGGGAAGGAGGTGGGGAGAGGAAAAGGAGGCTTGAGGAAGGGGACCTTTGGAGTAAATGTTATGCCCATATATGGAGGCATCACTGACAGGTATGGGGAGGGAGGAAGAGGGAGCGAAATGAGATGCGGAAGGAAATACACCCACCATGTGTGCATGTGTCTGTATCACTTTGAACCTCACTATGGCATATAATTACAAGGCCCCAATAAAAGTATAAAAAAGGGGGATCCTAATAACACCCACCTCATAGGCTAGGAGGAAGGCTCAATGTGCTAATCCAGGAAAAGCATCATTGATAGCTTGCATTGATGCCCGGCAGGAAGGGCAGGCTGTGTCCTTCCTCTTGAGCCTTGCCTCACCCTCTCCTGCCTCTCTCTCTGCACTCTGGCCATTCCCCCCTTCCTTCAGGTCTTGCAACAGGCTGGGATTTCTCCTGCAGTGGGACCTTTCCTCTGGCCATTCCCTCTGCCTGCAGCACCCCCTCCCAACCTCAACTCCATCTCAGCCTTCAGTTCACTGCTCCCACATCACCCTCAGGGAGGTTTTCCATGAACCCCTGGATAAGAGCAGGAGCCTCTAGTACCATGCACTACCTTTTATATTCTGCTGCCATTTTAATATTTTATCAACAAATTAGCACATAGTAAATGTTACAGTGTCAACCTGCTTCTTCACTGTTATATTCTCAGCATTTAGTAAATTGCACACCTCAGGCACTTATTGACTGAGAGAGTGAATGATAAGTGATTGGGGAAATGCACAATTCCTCAGAGCTGTCACATTACAGGTCTTCCACCTTCCTGCTGAAGAATGAGAAACACATCATCTTGGGACAGAGCTCATCAAAAAATCAGAGTGGATTTGACACTCTGATTTTTTGACAATGACAAGTATGAACAATGGTAGTGCTTTGGCATCAGGAACAGGTACTAATCCAGGTACTGGTGATACTCTGGGACATAGTAGGATATGCAGGTATTTGTGGACTTGCAGGTAACAAGACGTGATGTGGGGAGGCTGCAGGGTGAAATGAGTACTAACGTGGGTTCTTCAGTCAAACTGCTGGAGCTGGAACCAGCTCCATCCTCACTAGCTGTGTGACCTTGGGCAAAGGACTTGTGTCCTTATTTAAGACCCTTCCAAGGGTTATTGTGAAGATAAGACAACACCACATATACAAAGGGCCCCATACATGCTCCATATATGCTCATAATAATTTTTTAAATTCAGATTTTATTTTTTGGGCACTGTAACCAAATTTTACCCCCCCCCCAAATCTTGCATTTCTGAATCCTGGTCTCATCTAATGTATCAGGTTCCCAAGTCTAAGTGAAAATAATATCAGCAGAGCCATTTAAATTTATATGTGCTCACGATATCTTGAGTAATATGAATACAAGCGTCTATGATCACTAGAGGTATGTTTACATTAGCTACTGGGGGGAAAAATGTAAAGTGCACACATTACATTTGAAAGGGTTGGCTTTAGTGTCCAAAGCCACATGGAGCAGGCACATAAAAATTCAGCCTGGTCTGTGCATCGCGTCTCCAGTGATTGTTGGAACACACACACACACACACACACACACACACACACACACACGTCGTCTTCTTGCATGTATGTACATTTCCTCAAAGGTTCGCCAACAAGGCCAAATAAATCATGATCTGCCTAGATGTTTGATAAGACTGGGTTTTTCAATCTATGCATCACTAGAAAAGGGTATTGTTTTCTTTCTGCCAATGTCAATAGTTCCTCAGTCTGTTATCAATGGAATTATTCCCATTTACACAATTTTCTAATGATCCATACACAGCCCAAAGAGGATGAGCCCAGCCTGCCTCTGCCCTCCCAGGAACCTTGCCAGGGCTGCATTTGTTGATGAGTGGAGTCTGCAGGGTAGCTGGTGGTGTTCTTGCAAACTAATTGCTCCCCGGAATGGGCAGTGCCAAAAGAGTGTCTGGATGGTGCCTAGGAAGACTAATATTCATTCGAGTTGTACGCATTCCATATTGGCCTGCCATTGGCAGTGCATGATAAGCAAATTTTTTGATTAATTGCTCCACAGGCCACATTTATGTATGGACTAAATGCTCTGGTTTGGGAAGGCCTTTTGATACAGAAATTACTCAGTGTTTCCAAACCCATTTCTTTCAAAAGTATGCACTGGGCATCAACTATATCCCAGGAACTGTTGTAGGCTCTGTTTACTCTGTGATGAGAGAGATAAGCCACATCTCTGCTCCCAAAGGGTTTAAACCATACAGGGGAAGGGGATATAATACATGACTGAAATAAATAGGCCAAAAGATTATTATTTCAGGTGTGGCACATGTGAAGCCCTCAAAGAAACTGGATGATACAATGAAGAATTGTTAAAACTAGGAATAACTACATGGAGGTGATGAGCCCCATTACTGGCTGGAAGGATCTAGTAATAGGAGGATCTGTGGGAAAAGGTCTCCAAGTATGGAAAGAGCAAATTCAAAGGTCATGAAGACAAAAGGCTTTGAAATAAAAAATGCACTTGGCCTTGAGAGAGACACCAGGAGACCACCACTGCAGACTGCATGTAATGAGCAAGATAAGGTGGCCAAGGGCCAGATCATGATAGTCCTTGCAGGCCTCCATCAAGAGTCTGGATTTGAGCCAGGCATGGTGGTACATACCTGTAATCCCAGTACTTAGGAGGCAGAAGTAAGAGGATCATAGGTTTGAGGCCAGTGTGGGATAATTTAGCAAGACTCTATTTCAAAATAAATTAAAAAAACTGGGGGTACAGCTCAGAAGTAGAGTATCCTTGGGTTCTATCCTTAGTGTCACAAAAAATATATACATACATACATACATAGTCTGGAGTTGACCCTTAATATTGGGGAGACATCATGGACTTTGAATAGGGGTGTACAGGCCTGCTTGAAATCTTTTTTTAAAGATATACTTTTATTGGTGCATTGGAATTATATATCATAATGAGGTTCAAAGTGATAGGCGCATACGTGCACACAGCACTTGGTGAGCTTCCCTCGGCATCGTACCCCACTCCCCTTCCCCTTCGTTGTACACGTTATTGAGATTGGCATTGATAATTCCATATATGTTCAGAGCATTATTTGAAACATTTCCTTCATCAAGTATGCCCCCCACCTCCCTCCCCTAAGACCCTCTATCACTTCACTGGAATTTCTCCTCTTTTATCTGAAGCCCCCCCCTTTCCCCCAATTCCTCTCTAGCTTCCACCTATTAGAGGAAACATGCAACTCTTGACTTTCTGAGACTGGCTGATCTCACTGAGCATAATACTCTCCAGTTCCACCCATTTTCCTGAAAATGACATCATTTTCATCTTCTTTATAGCTGAATAAAATTCCATTGTGTGTATATCCCACAGTTTCATAATCCATTCCTCTGTTGGCAGACACCTAGGCTGGTTCCATAATTTGGCTATTGTGAATTGTGCTTCTATAAACATGGGTATGCATGTATCACTGTAATCATGGCTATCACATCCTCACAACAGGGACTCACACTCAGACCATTGCTTTATCATTGGTCCTCTTCTAAGGAATGACATAATTTTTTTCTACTTTTACTTGGAATTACTTGGTGTGGTGCCCTAATATTACTTAATCACTCTAAAGACCGTGTTCTTGTGCTTTCAGAGTTGCTTGACTTTTTCTGGAATGACTTTAGAAATATATGTGACTTTCTTTCTCATTTGAAAGACCCCTTGAGGCAGAGTGAACCCTTCAATTGCCATGGGAGTTTGAGGAGTTTTGTGCCAAGTATCAAGTATAGAAAACTGCTATGAGCAGAAAAAAGGAAGGTCTACCTAAAATCAATGGTGCCCCTGTGAAGGCATTTCTCAACTAGTTCACCCTGGTGGGTCTTAGTAGAAAGGAATCAAACGAATGTACAATAATAATAGGACAGGACCTCATTTTCTTTTCTCTGGATCCTGGGGACAATTAGCTAGAAAACAAGTGGAAAAAACTCTCCAAACAAGAATAGTTTCTTAGTGATTTTAAAGAGAGCCTCTCGATAATGGTTTCAGATGTTTAGACACCAGCAGGCTATAAGGTCTGAGCTCCAGAGCTTCTGCCTGTCAGGGCCATCATTGTGCCTGGCATTTAGCAGGTGCTTCGTAAACATTTGTGGAGGGTGAGGGATTCCTACAAAGCACCAACTACTATATTAAGTACTTTGGCAAGAATGGCAACCAGGACATTCACTCTGATGTAGATTGGGAAGGCAGAATACAGACTCCCATCTGATCACAGGGCCAGAAGTCCCCAGGAAGTTCCTGAAGAATTTTAAAGGATATAGTCAAAGGGAAAGAGAAGAGTCGTAATTAGAGCCCAACACTTATGACCACGGAGATGTTTTGAGTGGTCACTGAGTACAGGGAGTAACCTGCCAGTAGGTGACGGATGGTAGATAGAAGAGAGGTTCACTGGAGTTGAGGGTATTTGAAGCTGAGAGATTGGGATACAGATAAAAGATATCAGATGTCCAAATCTCTGATGGCTGAGAAGGAATGACCAGAAGACAGGTATATGTCAGAGCAGGTGGATGTGAGAGGGTATTATAACTCAGAGGCACAAGTCTCAAAGGATCACAGCTTTCTGAAGTAGGATCACAGCTTTCTGAAGTAGGATCACAGCTTTCTGAAGTTCCTATTGGGTTGATCCATTTGCTAGTCTCTCTATCTACAGGACTGTAAGCTCCTTGAGGGAAGGGCAGTGTCATACCTGCCATCGTATCCTTTATGCCTAGAACTCAGTAGATTTTCAGTAGGCATTTGCAATTTGTTTTCTAGCATTCCCATCTGAAATACTTCTTCTCAATTCAAATCTTGCTGGTCAACCCTAGCAGTGAGGTGTTCCTGTCCCTGTTTTCTCATGTACTTAACTTCTCTAAATAGCACTTTCCTTAGCATTTTAGTATTTGTGATCTCTTTTTTTCTTTTTTCTTTCCAGTCTCACCTGCAAAGCAGGAGACCCTGGGACTATGGATACTGTCCAAGTCATCTCTGTAGTCCTTGTGCTGAACCCACTAACAGGTATCTAGTAGATGCTAAGTACCTTTTGTTAAAAGCAAAATGTAAGATTCATTTTAATGATGGCTTGCATGCCTCTCATCCACTAAATGTGCAACATTTAAGCTTACTTAAGAGTTTTTCTCCAAGAGAAAATGTGGTACCTCCTATAAGAAAACTGAAATTAACATGAGGTAGAAACCCTTGGGGTAAGTTATAAGGTACTATATAAATGCACATTGTTCTTTTTAAAAATATCCTTTTATTGGTACATTGTAATTATACATCGTTCTTACTTACTGTTTTTATCCTTATTTAGAATGTGACCCAACCAGTGTGCATGTGTTTCATGACTATTAGATAGAGAGAGCTCTGAGGAAGTGCACGGGGCTGGTTAGTGCAGTGAAAAGATGGCCCCGGTGGTCTTGAACTGCCTTTGTTGAAGACAAGCTGGAGACAGAAGGCTCTGATGTTGGTGAGGACTTAGCTCTCCCTAGCTGCTCATGTACGCTTGACTTGAAGGATGTCCTCCAACAGCACTTGAAAGCCAGGGGTCATCTCATGTAAATAAAGCTTTTTAAGGTGCCACTAGGAGATGAAAGAGCTACTAAGATCAAATCTGACTGGTGTCAGTCTCAATAAGCTCCCCTGCTTACAGTAGGAAGGGTAAATGCCCTCGTTCTCTGCTAAAATAAACTCTGCTATGTAAACAGCCAACTAAATACATCAGGCATCTGGAAGTATGACCAAAAAATTGTGAAACACCCAGGGCAGAAAGAACTTTTGACCCTGGAACCAGTCTAATTTTGCACTAAAATGACCCACACCTGATTCCCATCCCCATTTTGGGATTGTCAGGTCTGGTTAGGTCACAGACAGCTGGTTTCCACTGACCAACTCCAAAATCGTTCACAAAGGCCCAGCCAAGATCATCACAAGCCCATTATTACTAGGAAATATGCCAGTTTCTTTTATTCACTTAATAAAACATGCACTACAGGGTACTAGTGATGCTTTAGAACTGTAGGGATACTTCCCAATTTTGAAGGAGGAGGTAGCAGAAATGGAGACCTCAACAAATCTAACACAATGTGCTGTGGCAGTAGGGAGTGGTGGGTTTTCATTTTATCTCTGGACAGAATTAACCTGGATTTCAGGTGTCACCTCTACCTCTTACTAGCTGGGTGATCCCAGGTAATTTAAACATCCTCCAAAGCCTCAGGCTCATCATCTGTAAAAGCTGATAATAATTGCCCTTGTAAGAATTCAGTAAAATAATGACTGGAAAAGGTTCAGTCCAGTGTCCAGTAATAGTAAGTGTTCCATAAATCTGTCGTCTTCTCATCCTCCCCTTTTTATTGCTCCTATTAGTTCTCCTAATTCCTTCTATAATTATTCTGATCACTCTCATTATTATTTCTATTGCACAGAGGTGGAAACTATGTAGAGGAGAGAACTTGGAGAGTAGAATAAGGAGCCAGTAATTTCAAGTATCAAAGAATGCGTGGGGTTTCACTAGGAAGTCAGGGAATGTGAAGATAACTCTGGGTAGAATAATCAACAGAAGCTAAGGCTCCCCAGTTTGAAGTTGCATTGGGTGTCTGGGGATAGCAGGTAGTCCAATGTATCTGGAGTGAATGCAGGTTTTTCTGTTGATGGGGCTCCTAATGGCAAATGTGCACAGAATCACAAGAATGAGGTGTGCAAGGGAGGAAAGTGCACTAAGGAGATGTGAGTGACCATCCATACCAAATACTGCTGGTGGGTAAAAATAGCGTGGGAACTCAGACCACTGAATTTTATACATGGAGGAGGCTATCAGTAACAGGCTTAGGCAGTTTTGACAGAGGTCACTTTTTAACTTAATATAATCCAAAATAAATATATAAAATTTTCACCAAGATAGCCAGCAGCTACTGTCTATTCACCCCAGGCACACTGACCTTGGAAAATAGTCCTTTGGTTCCATATTCATGCTTGCAGTTTCGAATGCAATGGATTAGCCAAGGGCCTTAGGCATGAATGAGCTCAGATCTGGAAACACCTCCCTTACCTTCTGAATTCAGAAAGTCTTCCAAAAGACTAACTCATTTATTTCATTTGCTAACTTATTGATCCATACATCCACTCACCTGCTCATCCAACTCTCTTCTTGTTTTTTTCTTCAATCATTCAACACATAAACTCGTCACATATCTCCTGAGTGCAGAATATAACTTCCTCAAGCTCCTGCTCTGACATGCTCTAGGTGGATAAAACCTTGTGTGAAAAAAACAAAGACCAGGGAGCATAATTTCTAAGGTCCAATGCCTTATGAAATAAATATATTCTCAAAAAGTAAACTGCAAATTGGTCTTTCATAAATTAAATAACATTGTGAATGGTCTAGGAAATCTCACTACAGGAGCCCTATGGCAGATCTTCTGGCAAAGTAGAAAATCCTCACATGATGTGAAACATCGTCAGACTTCCATCTACTTACTGATAAAACTAAATATTGGGTCTGGTTCTCTCTTCTTACCCTAAGGGTGCTAAGGAGCACAGCCAGATGGTTTGTTATGCAATGTCTGTTTATCAAAAGCAACCTGGGGGGCATTTCTACATTGAAAGCATCATTTAGAATGGGGTTTTGATACTTTTTGAGTTGGTCAGCAACATTGGTATTACTCGCTTCGAACAAGCCAATGAAGGAAATAAATATTATTCTTCGTAGGTTTATAAATCCAGAGGGGAAAGGTCAGAGGATGCAATTTGTTCCTATGGTGCCACCTCCAGCACCAGAGGACTCCAAATCGCAATCTGTGCTTACTGGCAGCAGCTGGGACCCAGAGATGCTACAAGGACTGAATGTTGAAATTTGTGAAAGTTAACTCCCTCTACTTATGGGGGAGAGCAGTGTGTGTGGGCTGCTAATTATAATTTGGTGTTAAAAGTTTAATATTGAAGAAAGAGACTAGCAGAGAAAAGGATCAATTAAGGGATGAGAAGTCTAAGATATTTATTTTGGGCTCAGATGTCAGACCATCACATAAACAAAATACAAATATAGTCCAAAGATAAATGCTGTACTTTGCATATCTTAGGCTCCTCATTGCTGATATATTTTGAATGCAATTGGAATTTCCATGCAGAAATATTTAAGGAAGAAAACTCTTTACCATGCTTCTACATATGCCTGCAGAAAACTCAGCAAAGACGATGTGATGATTTGCCCCTAGGAATCTTTGGAGGGTTTATTAATTATTAGTCATAAAGTGGTGCTGATTATCATTTGGATATTAATAGCACCTATCATTAAAACATATGTCATTAAAACATAACATTAAAACATTATGTTTATGCATCAAAGTATGCTTCAAACTTACTGTGCCACTGCACAATCCAGCCTCCCTGGCAGGTATGACATCTTCAGTAATTAGGATGTCTCACAATTAAGTGGCCCTTCATGGTTTATACAAGACACAGAACCATATTATCTTATTTAACCCTCTTGGCAACCTGGCATTGGCTAGTTATGATCAGCATCATTTTATAAATGCATCTGAAGCATGCAGAGGTTAGACAGACCACCCAAAGTCATAGGATAATAAGAGCTGCTAAGTGAACATGTTCTCTCATTCTAATATCTAAATGGGAAGGGAAGCTAATTTCTGTGGATTAAAAAAAAATTATGCTGTCCTTTAAAGGCAGCTGTATTTACTATAGTCCTCCAACTCCAGACCTGGAGTATCGCTGCCTCTGGGAAGCACTTACATCTGTCTGTATCTCAGAGGGTGAGCTCTACTTCACTTAAACACAGAGCCCTTTCGCCAAATGTAAAAGTCAATCCGAAAGAGCAGAACTACAGGATTGACAAATCTGCAAATCCATCGTTCCTCTGTTGCTTCTCTGAGTATTGAACCCAGTGATCGAAGCCCAAGCTCTATCCCCTCTGGGCCATTAGCTCACAGTGAGTTGTTTGACTTCTTCACTTGCGTTCTTTTGCTAATGAAGGTGGAAGGAAGCAGCAGCAGATGTCTATTTTCAGCTACAACAGAGTGAGGATGGGGTTTCATTTTTGTTTGAAGTCCCAGCCAAGTTTATTAAAGA
Organism: Glis glis; assembly: GCA_004027185.1. Lineage (NCBI taxonomy): Eukaryota > Metazoa > Chordata > Mammalia > Rodentia > Gliridae > Glis > Glis glis. The sequence goes on along the minus strand of PVJS01019211.1, from coordinate 10,425 downwards.
TAATTAGGTATTTGGAATTGTGAAATTACAAATGACACAGACCTCTCACCAGTTTAGATAAGCACATTTATTCCAGTTACAAAGAGACATTAACAATTTTAAACATGTAGGATGGCTTCTCCAGAAAGGGCTCATCCCATTCCAGCCATACTGGCACCTGGAATGACTAAGATCCTCTCACTTTGGGCCTTGGCTGTCGTCCTCCTGGAGCATTCTGCCTTTGGGGTGTAAATCTGGCTAGTTCTTGTCAGGGCTAAAATGTTATCTCTTCACCATGCAGCCTGCCAGTCATCTTTAGAAAGCATGTCACCGCCAGCATTTGTTTGTTATTTCCATTGTTTATTTGTGTACTACCTGTCTTCCCTTTACTAGAATCAGGTCTGTAGGAGCAGGGATCTGGTCCATCTCAGCCTCCACTGTTTCTCCGGAACCTAGCTTAGTGCCAGCACATGCAGGGTACTTAATATCTGTTGAATGAAGTGAGGATCTTGAGAACTTAGGCCAAATCCATCTTTGGTTGTATATCAATTAATGGGTTATTATTATGGAACAAACTACCTTGTAACTCAGTAGTTTGAAACAACAATCATTTATGATTGTATTTATGCAAGGTGCAGGTTGGCTGAGAGTTGGCTGATCTTGGTTGAACTCAGCTCATGTGGCTCTGCTAATCTTGGTTGGGGTGGCTCAACACTTCTGCAGCTCAGCAGGTGTTGGGTCATTTAGCCTGGGCTCAGCAGATGTGGCTCCAGGTCTGCTGCACCAGTCTGTCATTCTCTTCGGACAAGGAGATTGTCCAAGACATGTTTTCATCAAAGTGATGACAGCCATATGAGGCCAAGTTCAGAACTGACCCAGTGGTACCTCTGTCCATGTCATTGGTGAAAGCAAATCAAATGGTCAAGTCCAAAGTCAAGGGATCTTGTAGTATACTCTTCCCATGATAACACTCTGAGAAGGTATGGATGTAACAGGGCTGAAGAATTAGGGTGAACACAGCAACCCACCATACCAAGGATACAAAATAGCACAAGTGCACAATTCAAAAAAGGCCCAAAATGTAAGCGTGCTGCTGGAAATGCCCAATACCCCGATTTCACTGGGTCTCTGGTAGTACCTTTTTCTTTGTGTGCATCTCATTTGTGGCATCTTTTTGTATATCTCTTTCCTTTTTCTCTATTTTTCTACTTTTTTAATTGAGTTTATTTTAACTGATACAGTATATATCTGTATGTACTGTATATATATATGTACATATATATGTACTAATACATGTGTATTAATGGGGTACCATGTGATGTTTTGATACACATATATTATATAATGTTTACATTAGGTTAAGCTTATATGTCTCCCCAAACTTCTCTATTTCTCTTTAACTGTGTGTGCTTTTTCTGAATTTTGCCAGCTTTCTCCTTCCTTCCTTTTTTTTATCTTCCCTTAAATAAAAGAGTGTTTACTTTTAATGGTATTTATTGTACAGTTTTAAGTTTCTTGTTACAAAATTTAAGAGAAGAATGAAACAGTTACACAAAATTCAGCCATTTTAAAATTTTATGTAGCCTAGCAGTTATTTTTCTATAAAACTACCACTTCATCTGACACAGTATACATGCCTTAAATAAAATCTCTCTTTTTCTATACACTGCTGATGAGAACATAAATTCTAAGGCTTCTCTGGTGGGCAGTTTGGTGGTATGTGGCAAAATTTAAAGCACACATATCATTTAACCAAAGAACTCCCATTCCAAAAATTTATCGAAACACATATACACTTGTAGGTGTGTTTAGAGATTTTAATTGTGGTAAGGTTCATGTTGAAAAAATATATCTTAAAGTACTTTAATATCCATTAATAGGGAACTGGTTAAATAAAGTATGGTATATCCATTTAGTGAGGGATTTTGTTAGCTACGTAAAAGAACGAGATAGTTCTTTATATGATAATATGCAAAGGTCTCCAAGTTATATTGTTAGGTGATGAGTTTAAGGTGTAGAGCATTAAGTGTACCATGGTGTTTAAAATCAACACATAAATATGTGCATAAACATTTATACACATGCACATGCATCTATATGGGAAATTTTTGGAAGAATATGTAAGAAACTATTTGTAATGACTGAGTTGGGAGTGAAAGAAAAAAAACTTAGGTTATTTTTTAAGTTATTTAAAAATTTACTGTGTTATTTTACTGTAGAAAGGAAGTTGGCAAATTATAGCCTATGGGCCAAGGCCAGTCTCCCATTTGTTGTTTACAAATAAACTTCTATCAGAACATACCCACACCTATTCCTTTAAGTATCACCTGCAGTTACCATTCTATTATAGTAACAGAGTTGAATAGTTATGAAAGACACAGGAGAAGCATAAAATAAGTTCTGTGTGGTCCCTTACACAAAAAGTTTGCCAAAAAATGTTTTAAAAAAACAGTGGGCAACAGCAGCTGCAGCAGTGCCATCTTGGAAGGACCGTACAGGTGGCTACCGGCATTGCAGCTTCCACACACCACCAACAAAGACCCCAGCAACTTGTTGTGAATCCAGCAAATGCAGGTCAGCAGCAACAAAAGCAAGCAGCAACTTGCTCCATGCTCAACAGAGAACCGAACTGCTGGGGCGGTGGAGGCGGCAGTGATGCCATTTTGGTCAGACCACACTGACAGCTACCGGCATTGCAACTTCTGCAGGCCACCAACAAAAAAGCCAGCGACCTGTTGTAAAACCAGCAACTGCAGATCATCAGCAAAGAAAGTGAGCAGCAATTCACTCCATGCTCAGCAGAGACCCGAGTGCCCGGAAACCTGACCAGAACCTGCGGCAGAACAGTTGAGCCCCCCCCCCGAGATTAAGAGCAGCACAAAACGAGACAGCAAGTTAAAAGGCCGCCCCAGGGGGAGACTACCCAGCGTGACCACAGGGACACATGTGGCAAGCAGTAGATTCCCAGGGTCTGAGACTTTGTGGATTACCCCCGTGGAGGTGGGAGTGGGGTCTGCTGGGGACATAATAGATGCGCAGATAAGCAGACAGCCCCTGGTGGCATACGGGCAGGGCAGACCTACAGCCTGCAGGTCATAGTGCCCTTGCAGGGTTCCCAGGGATCGCCACAGGACACACAGTCATGGTACCTGGGGAAAAATTATACCATCCCAGCCCTCTCTGTGGAAAATGTGGATTTCCGTGTTTGCACGGAGTCGGGTCACAGTGACATTGGGCATTTCAGAGGCAAAGAGAGACACAAGCCCAAGGCCCCCCACTGGTGACACCTGCCATATGCATAGACAGACATAGGGACAGCCCAAGTGGAGAATGCCGAGACCCATGCTTGCAGTGAGAGGGGCAATAGCAGCACTGGGCACCTGCACAGTCAGTGAGAGGCACCGGGCAAGGGTCCCAATCACTGAAGAAGATCAAGAATTGGGTCTGCAAATGGACATTATACCGAGCAAGTGAGAATAACCATTTAGTAAAGGCTCTTCACCTTTAAGGCTCACCTGGTAGCAAATACCTACCTCCAGAAAAAGATACTATAAAAGGAGAGAGATTAGACATAGGAAACCTACAAAGTGAGAGAGAGCTACCAAAAGCAACAAAGATATAAACTTAAGAAAACTGAAATCATGAGAAGGAAGAATAGCAAAGAAACAATGAGCTACCACAACTCTACAACATCAGAACCCACCAACACAGAAGTACAAATATTGTCAGAAGGACAATTCAGAACTTTACTAGTAGAAATGATACAGGATTTCCAAAAAGAATTCAGAGAGAGCCTGAAAGAAATTAAGGATCAAATAAACAAAGAATCTGACAACCTGATCAGGAATCAAAAAGAAGCTCTGAAGGAAGTGAAGGATGCCATCATTGAAATGAAGGCATCAATACAAACTATCAACAATAGACTAGACCACATGGAAAGCAGAATCTCACTCTTAGAAGATGACCTCTCCAAAACTGGGAATGGATCCACCATATGATCCGGCTATACCACTAGTGGGTATCATACCAAAGAGATTGAAACTAGAAAACAACAGTAATATATGCATACCCATGTTCATAGCAGCACAATTCACAGTGGCCAAATTATGGAACCAACCTAGATGTCCATCAACAGATGAATGGATTACAAAATTATGGGAAATACACACAATGGAATTCTACTCAGCAATAAAGAAGAACAAAATAACAGCATTTG
>PVJS01019210.1:11196-34054 GCA_004027185.1 Glis glis | reverse complement strand
AGCTGAGGCTGGCCGCGAACCCGGATCCTCCAGTCTCTGCCTCCCAAAGTACTGGGATTACAAGCGTGCGCCACCACGCCTGGCTTAAAAGGAACTTTTATTGCTCCTTGAAGAAGTTGTGCGTTCTAGGACTAGGGTAGAAAAAATACAGCATGATCCTGGAACATCTTATGGTGCCAGAAGTGGTTGAAAAAGGATAGTCAAAACTAGCCAAAAGAATATATGAGCCAACATGTAACAGCTCCTAATGCCTAAAGCTGGAACAATTTAAAGAACAAAATAAATAATGATGATTTTGGATTATATCCCATGGAATAAAATTAATATCATACTGTTATACATAAGTAAATGAATAAATGGGATAATTGACAGTTTTTTTCTTACAATTAATTTGGATTAATAAATATAGAAGGAATGAAGGAAACATAAAATCACTATTAGGCTAACACCACAGTAATAATTACTGCAGTCCACCAAAGAATGAATAGACAAAATCAGTGGACAAAACTTTGAGGAGAAGCACAATGTTTTCATTCTAAAATATCTCCCCAAAATGTTTATTAATTATAAAGGAGAAAATAGTAATATTACTATGGATAAGCACAGCAGACACCACCTTAACCAAATGAACAAAAAGACGTTCTCAAGCCAGGTGCTGTGTGTGCTTGTAGTCCCAGTTATTCGAGAGATTGAGGGAGGAGTATCATTAGAGCCTAAGAGTTTGAGGCCAGCCTGGGCAACATTCTGAGACCCCATCTCAAAAAATAAAAAAATAAAATAAAGACACATCAACATCATGTATCCCCTGCTGTGAAGGATACAATATTATTTTTGCTCCAGGAAGGATACAATATTACTTTTGTGGTACTCTCATCCAAATTTTGGAACACCAATCTAGTCTTAGGAAAACATAACAATACCAAATTGAAACACATTCTATAAAATAAATGAGCATTTATCACCAAAAGTGTCAAGGTCAGCCGGGCCTGGTGTCCCACCCCTGTAATCCCAGTATTTGGGAGGGTGAGACAGGAGGATCTCAGGTTCAATGCCTGCACACAGTAATTTAGCAGAAACCCTGTTTCAAAATTTTTAAAGAAAGAGCTGGGAGTATACCTCAGAGGTAGAACACTCCTGGGTTCAATCCCAAGTTACACATGTGCGTGCGCGCACACACACACACAGTGTCAAGGTAATGAAATATAGGAGACAGACTGGAACTGTTATAGTTTGAAGGACACTAGAGATGTAATAGCTAAATGCAATGTGGGATCTGATATTGAATCCTGGAGAAGGAAAAGAATATTAGAGAAAAATGGTTGAAAATTTTAGTAAGACCTATAGTTTAGAAAATATTATTGGTACAATATAAATTTCCTGGCTTTGATAATTTTCCTATGGTTATGTAAGCTAACACTAGGGGGAGCTGGGTGAAGAGGATATATTAAACCTCTGTATTGTTTTTGCAACTTTGTGTAAATCCAAAATTATTCCAAATTAAAAGAAATTTAAGCCAGGCATGGTGGCGCATGCTTGTGATCCCAGTATTTGGGAGGCTGAGAGTGGAGGATCCAGGTTTGCAGCCAGCCTCAGCTACTTAGTGAGGCCCTCCACAACTTAGAAACTGTTTCAATATAAAAGAATAAAAAATAAGGCTGGGGGTGTAGTTTGGAGGTAAAATGCCTAGAATTCCCCTGGGTTCAATCCCCGGTACCACACACACACACAAAAAAAGAAAACCTAACAATAATTTCTCTCCCCCTTTTGTGGGTTTTTGTTTTTGTTTTGGCTCAAGTAAGCATTTCTTTTGTTGTGACTATAGTCAGATGATGACTGAGGCTTGACTTAGATATAGACAACTGGGCCTCTTTTCCTCTTCATATAGTCTTCAGGCCGCTCCAGTGATGTCTCTGTATCTCTCTCTAGCCTGAAATCCTGTATTTCTTACATGGTTGCCTCAGACTCCATGAGTGTAAGAGTAGAAGCTAGCAAGTATTCTTAACATCTAGATCAGAAAGCACAAAATATCGTTTCTTCCATGTACTATTGTCAAAGCCGTCATAGGCTATCCTAAAACCAAAGGCAGGGAAGATGAACTTCTACCTCTTAATGAGAGAGTTGCTGGAGTATTATGGGAGGGAAGGAACTGATAGTGACTGTCTTTGGGGATGAGCTGCTACTTCCATGGCTTCCTTCTGGGTTCCCATGGAGATCACTGACTCATATCAGAGTCTGGCTCTCATATATCCTTACTGTAGATGAGAGCAGGCCAAGTGACTCACAAAGGGAGAGAAATTCCAGGAGAGATTTAGCAGTTGGTCTACATAGTCATATTTTGGGAGAGAGACAAAAATTGGGGGAAAAGTCTACCTGTATTTGAATTTCTTAAATATTTTCTTCTCTCTTCTCTATGGCTTTTAGTACTTGAAACAATCACAAAAGATCTAACTTATGCATTTTGGCAGAATTGACCTGAAAGAAAAAAATTCTCTCCTTCTTTCATAGACAATCTCATACTCACCTTTTCCATGCAGGCTTATTTTTTGTTGTGGTTCTACTACACACTTAGTACACAGCTTCTAATATGTTCCTTATGGCCCTTAAATTGGCCAAGTATCACAGCTTGTTTAAGAGGGATTCAGAGTTAATTAGTCTGTTTTCCATTGCTATAATGAAATACCTGAGGCTGGGTAATTTATAAAGAAAAGAGGTTTATTTAGCCCACAGATTTGCAGGCTGAAAGTCTGAACAGCATAGTGCCAGCTCTGCTTGTCTCTGATGAGGCCCCATGGCTGCATCACATGGTGGGTGGCATCATGACAGGAGAATATGTGAGTGATTACATGGTAAGATAGGAAACCAGAGAGTGGGAGGGGCCAGGCTTGCTTCTTATCACCACTTTCCAGGAATAACCGGGGTTTCATGAGAACTACAGTTTTTTTTTTCCCCAAAATTAGCACCTTCAATTACTTAATCAACTCTTACTAGGCCCCAGCTCTCAGTGTTACCACACTGAGGACCAAGCCTCCAACAAATGGATCTGCTGGGCACAAACAGCATCCAAACCATGACAAGAGCTTACATGGAAAATAGGCTATTTAAGATAGATCGATAGACAAAAAATTACAGATTATCATATATTGTTTTATGTAATAAAACACCATGTAATAATCATAAAACTTCATAATAGTATCATAACTCATGAGCACTATGTTTTGTGGGATTTCATATCTGATTTTTTGGAAATAACTGAGAAGCCATTATATTATTGCCTATTTGTGAAATAATAGTCACCTAATTATAAAGAGAGATGTTACTATTTTTGAGATTATCTTTCTAACTGAAAGATAATAGGTAGTCAATTTTGTAAGAATACATTTTTACACTCTTTGAGTGTATGAAATAAGTGTTCTTACATGACAGCTCATCATACAATTTAATATTTTTGTGCCCTTGCTAAGTTTTCTATTTCTAATCTTCATATTTCTTACAACTATTCCCCATTAGATTGACTATCCTGGGCTGGGGTGTAGCTCAGTGGTAGGATGCTTGCCTAGCATGTGACAGGCCCTGGGTTTGATTCTTTGCGTTTGAAAAAAAAATTACTATCCTTCTTATCTATTCCTGGACATTCTCCATTTTGCCATTGATTATTTAGTCATTTAGCAAGCACATATTTGTTTGATTATATTACAAATCCAAAGATGAAAATGACTTCATTCTTGCATCAAGAATAAATATTCTGCCGGGAGTGGTGGCACACGCTTGTAATCCCAGTACTTTGGGAGGTGGAGACCGGAGCTCGCTCGCTCGCTCTCTCTCTCTCTCTCTCTCTCTCTCTCCCTGTCTCTCTCTACTTAGGCCCTCTGCAACTTCGTGAGACCCGGCTTCAAAATAAAGTATAAAAGTATAAAAAATAGGGCCAGGGGTGTAGCTCAGAGGTAGAACGCCCCTGGGTTCAATCCCCGGTACCGCAATAAATAAATAAATAAATAAATAAATAAATAAATAAATATTCCAACTAAGGAGAAAGATTAATTCAAGGGCAATAGACATATGATCCAAATATGAGGAAATAGACTTGTTTGGGGAGATCTCACCAAAGATGTGATAATTGTGACAGGTTTTGAAGGATCCATTGTTCTCTAGGTGGAAGAACTGTGATAGAGCTTTTTAATTAGACTAAATTGGTTCAGGAGTCTAAAAGTGTGTCTTACACATTGGGAATGTTCAGATTAGTCCAATGTGGCTAGAATACTAGTGTCAAATTAGAAAATTTTTAGTTAAAAATGTGGTAAAACATACATAAGATAACATTTACTGTTTCAGGCATTTCAAATATCTAATTCAATGCATTAAGTTCATTCATGTTGTTGTGCAGCTATTACTATCTCCAGAACTTTCTTACCATCCCAAGGTGAAACTGTACCCACTAAACAGTAACTCCATTACCCCCTTTCCACCCTCTAGTTACCACTCATCGGTTTCCTATCTCTATGAATCAAATTAGAAACTTTTAATGTCTGTTTTCTATACTGTGAGTATTACAGAGTAGGTAAGCAGCAGTCCTAGTGAGGAAAAAAGTAAGATGAAGATTTGGCTGTTTATTATAAGAATTCTAGCCACTTGAATTGAAACATGACCCTTACAGTTTTAATGCACAGAGCATGTTTTGGAAGGTAAATTTCTGGTTCATTATGAAAGTACTTTTGTATATACTGTGGACCAACTCTTGCTTGATATGCTATGTTAAGAGCATTGACATATTACTCCCAAACCATCCACTTGGTAAAACTGGAATAGTATATTATTCAGTAATATGATAAAGAGTATAGCTTCTGAGATTTTTGTCTACTTTTATTCTTTTGTTGCAATTTTCTTTTTAAAAGAGTTATATATGTAAAATTTATTGAAATTGCTTGAGTTATTGTTCAGGCTTTTATAATTTCTGTCTTTAGTCACTAAGTTGCAGAGGGGCTCACTATGTTGCTGAGGCTGGCAGCAAACCTGCGATCTTCCTGTCTCAAGTTTCCCAAGTACTAGGATTACAGCCATGTGCCACTACACCGGGCTCTAAAATTTTTCAGACCCTGTTTGCTTTCTGTAATTTCAGTTAATTAAATTTTTTTTTTTTGCGGTACCGGGGATTGAACCCAGGGGTGTTCTACCTCCGCGCTACACCCCCAGCCCTATTTTTTAATACTTTTTATTTTGAAACCAAGTCTCATGAAGTTGCGGAGGGCCTCACTAAGTAGAGAGAGAAGGGGGGGGGAGAGCTGAGGCTGGCCGCGAACCTGGATCCTCCGGTCTCCGCCTCCCAAAGTACTGGGATTACAAGCGTGCGCTACCATGCCCGGCTAGTTAATTAATTTTTGCTAGTAAATTTGTTATTCTATTATTTCTTGACTATGCTTTTATCAAAGTAGAGTGAAAAAAGATGGGGAACCTTTTTGATAAGTACTGGTTATTTTACTTCAGATTAAAAAAAAAACTGGGATTACAGATGTGTGCCACTGCTCCTGGCTAAGCAGTTTTTATCAGATGTTCACTGTGTCTAAGATACTACTGGATGCTGGGGATGGAGAGATAAACAATATGTATTTAAAGCAAAGTTCTAACAATACATTTGTTTAATCTTGAAATTAGCAAAAATATAAAATAAGACAGTATAAAGTGCAAAAGTTGACAGTAGACTAATTCAGAGGATCCATTTTAAAGTCAGAATCATTAGGTTCAAATCCCAGCTCAGTTACTTGCTAGCTCTTTGGGCTTAGATTAGCTAGTCTTTTTAAGATTCAGTTGCTACCTTTGTAAATGGTGATAATAAAATTACTTACCTCATAGGGATTTTGTGAAGATTAAATGACAAAATATATATAAAACTTCCTAGCATACACATAACAAGTATTGACTATATTACCACATATAAATATTAGTATTTCAAAACTTCAAATGTCCTTTTCAAAACTTTTTCATAACTGCCTTGACTTAGTTCACTTGCTATCTGAATGTTTCCCTGGCAACCCAACACACAGAGATGTGCTATGCTCTTACCAGCCTTTCTTCCTTAGGGTGCATAACTATGCCTGAACTTTTTGATGCTCAGCTTAGTGGAGCTCACTAGCTAGCTTCTGACAGATGTTTTCAGTGCTGATTGCTTTCTTGGATACCCATAGGGGATATTACCAGAATATAACCCACATCTTCTTTGTTTATATGGGGGAATTAAAGTAAGCATACCATGAAAACATTCCCTGGTAAAGTAGACATAAATAAAATTAGTCTTCACTCAGATGAATACATCTGTCTTTGGCTATCACATCAATATTTTTGCCATTTTCATAGTGATTAAGAAAGGTAATAAATGTGTCCATGCTTTTTAGTTAAAAATTCCTGAGCTTAAAGAATACAATGTGTCTAAAGAGAGCAAATGGCGGAGGTGACAGCGGCTGCAGTGGTGCCATCTTGTCAGGACGTTACCAGCAGCTACCAGCATTGTGGCTTCTGCACAAGACCAACAGAGACACCAGCAATCTGTTGTAAATCCAACAACTGCAGAATAGCAGCAGTGAAGGCGAGCAGCAACTCGCTCCACACACGACACAGCCCCAAACTACTGTGTCTGCAGAAGTGGAAGGCACCATCTTGGTCAGACCGCAACGGCGGCTTACCAGCATTGCAGCTTCTGCAGGCCACCAACAAAGAAGCCAGAGACCTAAGAATTGGGCCTGCAAATGGACATTATACCGAGCAAGCGAGAATAACCATTCAGTAAAGGCTATTCACCTCTAAAACTCACCTAGTAGCAATTATCTACTCCCAGAATAAGAAACAATAAAGGGAGAGAGATTAGACATAGGAAACCTACAGAATGAGAGAGAGAGAGAGCTACCAAAAGCAACAAAGGTATAAACATGAGAAGCCTGAATAGCAAGAAACAAGAATAGCAAAGAAACAATGAGCCCCCACAACCCTACAACAACAGAACCTGCCAACACAGACATGCAAAGATGGCCAGAAGGAGAATTCAGAACTTTAATAGTAGAAATGATACAAGATTTCTGAAAATAATTCAGAAAGAGAGCCTGAAACGAATGAAGGATCAAATAAACAAAGAATCAGACACCCTGAACAGGAATCAAAAAGAAGCTCTGAAGGAAGTGAAGGATGCAATAATTGAAATGAAGGCATTAATACAGACCATCGACAATAGACTAGACCACATAGAAAACAAAATCTCACTCTTAGAAGATGACCTCTCCAAAAATGAATGCATAATATAAATTTGAAAAAACAATTCAACAACATGAATTGGACATTGAAGAGATCTCAGCCAGTCTTAAAAGAGCAAACCTAAGAATAATAGGCATAGAAGACAGAGTAGAAGCTGAAACCAAAGGACTCAATAATTTATTCAGAAATAATATTAGAAAAAAAATTTTTTTTTTGCGGTACCGGGGATTGAACCCGGGGGCGTTCTACCTCCGCGCTACACCCCCGGCCCTATTTTTTATACTTTATTTTGAAACCGGGTCTCACGAGGTTGTGGAAGGCCTCACTAAGTAGAGAGAGAGAGAGAGAGAGAGCGAGCTGAGGCTGGCCACGAACCCGGATCCTCCGGTCTCCGCCTCCCAAAGTACTGGGATTACAAGCGTGCACCACCACGCCTGGCTTAGATAGACAAAGAGGTCGACACACAGTTACAGGAAACATATAAGACCCCTAATAGACAAGATCAGAGAAAAGGTTCACCATGCCACATAATAATCAAATTGACTAATGTAGAGGCCAAGGAGAGAATCTTAAAGGCAGTGAGAGCAAAAGAACAAGTAACATTCAAAGGCAAACCAATAAGAATCACTCCCGACCTTCCAAACCAAGTCATGAAAGCCAGGAAGGCCTGGAGTGACATATTCCAAACTCTGGAAGAAAACAACTTCCAGGCAAGATTTATCTACCCAGCAAAGATATCTATCAAATTTGGCAGGGAAATAAAAACCTTCCATGACAAACAGAAGCTGAAAGACTTTATGTCTTCCAAACCAGCACTAGAGAAAATACTCAAAGAGATTAATCACAAGGAAGAAATAATAAGGAAATGCCAGAACCAGAGAAACAGTGATATCCATCAAACAAACAACTAGGCAAAGAACAAACGCTACCTCAAACAGAAATTAAATCTCAAAATGTTAGGAGTTAAAACCCACCTCTCAATAATCACGTTGAATATAAATGGCTTCAACTCCCCAATCAAAAGACATAAGGTGGCAATATGGATTAAAAATCACAATCCATCTATATGCTGCCTGTAAGAAACACACCTTACAAGTAAAGATAGGTACAAACTAAAGGTGAAGGGATGGAGCAAGGTAATCCATGCCAACAGAACTCGAAAACAAGCAGGAGTAGCAATTATGATATCAGACAAATTAGACTTCAAACCTAAACTTATCAGAAGAGACAAAGAAGGTCATTTCTTACTGGTAAAAGGAACAATCCGGCAAGAGGATATAACAATAGTCAACATTTATGCCCCAAACATAGGTGCAACCACTTTCATAAAAGAAATTCTTCGTGACATTAAATCACACATAGATCCCAATACACTAATATTGGGAAACTCCAACATACCTCTCACACCACTAGATCGATCTTCAAGACAAAAGATCAGTAAAGATGCCTCAGACCTAAGGAACACCATAAACCAAATGAACCTAGTAGACACATACAGAATATTCCACCCAACTACAGCTGAATTCACATTTTTTTCAGCTGCTCATGAACCTTCTCTAAAATAGACCATATCCTAGGCCACAAAGTGAGTACTAGCAAGTTCAAAAAATGTGACATAATCTCCTGCATCTTTTCAGACCATGATGGAATGAAACTAGAAATCAACTATAAGAAGACCCAGAGAAAACTCATAAACACGTGGAGACTGAACACCACACTGCTGAATGAGGAATGGGTCAGAGAGGAAATAATGGGAGAAATTAAGAAATTCCTAGAAACAAACGAAAACAAAGACACAACATATTAAAATCTCTGGGACACCCTGAAGGCAGTATTAAGAGGAAAATTCATAGCACTGAGTGCCCACATAAGAAGAGCAGAAAATCACCACATAAATAACCTAATGACACACCTCAAAGCCCTTGAAAAACAGGAACAGTCTAACCCCAAAGCCAGTAGAAGACAGGAAATTGTTAAAATCAGAGCAGAAATCAGTGAAGTAGAGAATAAAAAAACAATACAAAAAATCAACAATAACAAAAGCTGGTTCCTTGAAAAAAATAAACAAGATAGATAAACCACTAGCCAACCTAACCAAAAGAAAGAGATAATCAACCCAAATTACTAAAATAAGAGATGAAAAAGATGATATTACCAGCGACAGCATGGAAATACAGAGGATTATCAGAAACTACTTTGAAAAACAGTATAGTTTTTTTTGTTGAAGTATATCAACAAAATGGAAAACCTTGAAGAAATTGACAAATTTCTATACATGTACAACCTTCCTAAGTTGAATCAAGAAGATATAGAAAATTTAAATCGACCAATAGCAATTAAAGAGATTGTAGCAGCAATAAAGAACCTACCACCAAAGAAAAGCCCAGGTCCAGATGGTGTCCCAGGTGAATTTTATAAGACTTTTATAGAAGAAATAATCCCAATACTCCTCAATCTATTCCTTGAAATAGAAAGAAACGGGACCCTCCCAAATAAATTCTTTGAAGCCAACATCACATTAATACCAAAACCAAATAAAGACAGCTCAAGAAAAGAAAACTACAAACCTATATCATTGATGAGCTTAGACGTAAAACTTCTAAACAAAATACTAGCAATGCACATTCAAAACTACATCACGAAAATCATCCATCATGACCAAGTCGGGTTCATCCCAGGGATGCAATGCTGGTTCAACATACAAAAAACAATCCATGTAATCCAACACATAAGCAGAACTAAAGGCAAAAATCACATGATCATTTCAATTGATGCTGAAAAAGTATTTGACAAAATTCAACACCCATTCATGATAAGAACATTGTGCAGAGAATCGGAATAGAAGGAATATACCTCAACATCATAAAGGCAATATACAATAGGCCCACAGCCAACATCATACTGAATGGGGAAAAACTTCAAGAGTTCCCCTTAAATACAGGAACAAGACAAGGATGTCCACTCTCACCACTCCTTTTCAATATAGTAGTTGAGACTCTAGCCAGAGCAATAATGCAAGAGAAGGAAATAAAAGGAGTATAAATAGGAAAAGAGGAACTGAAACTATCTATATTTGCAGATGACATATTATACTTAGAAAATCCAACAAACTCAACTAAAAGGCTCATAGAACTCATCAACAAATTCAGCAAAGTGTCTGGATACAAAATCAATCTTAACAAATCAGAAGCTTTTCTGTATGCCAACCATAAATCCACTGAAAAAGAAATCCAGAAGACATTTCCATTCACGATATCCCCCAAAACAATAAAATACTTGGGAATAAACCTAACCAAGGAGGTAAAAGTCCTCTACAAGGAAATCTATAAAACATTGAAAAAAGAAATTGAAGAAGATCTTAGAAGATGGAAAAATCGAGCCAGGCGTGGTGGCGCATGCTTGTAATCCCAGTACTTTGGGAGGTGGAGACTGGAGGATCCGGGTTCGCGGCCAGCCTCAGTTCTCTCTCTCTCCCTGTCTCTCTCTCTCTCTTTCTCTCTCTCTCTCTACTTAGTGAGGCCCTCCGCAACTTTGTGAGACCCGGTTTCAAAATAAAATATAAAAAATAGGGCTGGGGGTGTAGCTCATAGGTAGAACGCCCCTGGGTTCAATCCCCGGTACCGCAAAAAAAAAAGAAGATGGAAAAATCTCCCATGTTCTTGGGTAGGCAGACTAAATATCATCAAAATGGCCATTCTTCCAAAAGTGATCTACAGATTCAATGCAATACCCATTAAATTACCAAAGTCATCCTTCACTAACATAGAAAAATCTGTCCTTAAATTCATTTGGAACAACAAAAATTCCAGAATACCCAAGTAGTTCTCAGCAACAAGAACCATGCAGGAGGCATCACAATACCTGACTTCAAGCTATACTACAAAGCCATAGTAATAAAAACAGCATGTTATTGGCACAAAAGCAGACACATATACTAATGGAACAGAAGACTCAGAAACAAATCCATACATTTTCAGCCAATTGATTTTTGACAAAAAGGCTAAAAGCATTCACTGGAAAAAAGATAGCCTTTTCAACAAATGGTGCTGGCAAAACTGGCTAACCATAGGCAGAAAAATAGAAATAAACCCCAGTTTTTCACCTTGTACAAGAGTCAATTCAAGATGGATCAAAGACCTAGAAATCAGACCAGAGACCTTGTAGCTACTTGAAGAGGGCATAGGTCCAACACTTCAACACATAGTAAACACATAGTAACAGATAAAGACTTGCTCAACAAGACCCCAAAGGAAGAGGAAACTTAAATGAGGATCAATATGTGGGATTGCATTAAATTAAAGAGCTTTTGTGCAGCAAAGGAAACAATCAAGAACCTCAACAGAGAGCCGACAGAATGGGAGAAGATTTTTGCCAGGTCCTCCTCTGATAGAGGACTAATATCTAGAATATACAGACAACTTAAAAATATCACCACTAAAAAAATAAATAATCCAATCAAAATATGGGCAAGTGAACTAAATAGACACTTCACAGAAGAAGAAATACAAATGGCCTATAAATGTATGAAAAAATGTTCAACATCATTAGCAAATCAGAGAGATGCAAATCAAAACTACCCTGACATTTCACCTAACCCCAATTAGAATGGCAATCATTAAAATCACAAACAACAGCCGGGCTTGGTGGCGCACGCTTGTAATCCCAGTACTTTGGGAGCCAGCCTCAGCTCACGCATGCACATGCGCGCGCGCGTGCGCGAGCGTTCTCTCTCTCTCTCCCTCCCTCCCTGTCTCTCTCTCTCTGTCTCTACCTAGTGAGGCCCTCCGCAACTTCGTGAGACCTGGTTTCAAACTAAAGAAAAAATAGGGCCGGGGGCGTAGCGCGGAGGTAGAACGCCCCTGCGTTCAACCCCTGGTACCGCAAAACAACAACAACAACAACAACAACAAAAAAAACACAAACAACAAGTGCTGGCGAGGACGAGAAGTAGGAACTCTAATACACTCTTGGTGGGATTGCAAATTAGTGCAACCACTTTGGAAAACAGTGTGGAGGATCCTCAGAAGAATGGGAATGAACCTACCATATGACCCAGCGATACCACTTCTAGGCATCTACCCAAAAGAACTGAAACCAAAGTACCGGACTAATGCATGTGTATCTATGTTTATAGCTGCACAATACACAATTGCCAAACTTTGGAACCAGCCAAGATACCCATCAACTGATGAATGGATTACAAAACTATGGGATATGTACACAAAATTACATTATTTGCAGGGAAATGGAGGGATCTGGAGAACATTATGCTAAGTGAGATTAGTCAGTCACAAAGAGTGAAAAGTCGGATGTTCTCCCTAATATGCGGAAGCTAGAGAGAATGGGACTTAAAAGGGACTCCAGGCAAAGAAGGAGAAAACTTTAGTTGAGCAAATAAGGCGACCTAACTGAGGGAGATGGGAGGGGGGAAGAGGGAAATACACTAATGTACACGATGTATATACACAAACTTATCAGAGTCAATCACTATGCTGAGCATGGAAAGGAGGGAAGGGGGAGGGAATAGGGTGGAATTTGAGGGAAGGCTAACTGAGCAATGTGTGCATGCATGCTTCTGATACCCTGACACTTATC
Organism: Glis glis; assembly: GCA_004027185.1. NCBI lineage: Eukaryota > Metazoa > Chordata > Mammalia > Rodentia > Gliridae > Glis > Glis glis. The sequence continues at coordinate 21,226 of PVJS01019210.1, read as the reverse complement.
AAAATGTGTAACTACAATGCACCAATAAATGAAATGAAATTTAAAAAGTAGAAAACATTGACCCTCTTTAGAAAAAAAAAGAATACAATGTAAATTAATCATAAAAAGTAGAAAATTATCCAGGTGTGGTGGCACATGCCTGTAATTACAGGAATTAAGACCAACACCTGTTATCTTTCTCTATATCCATGATCCTTTGATCTGTACTGAACTGACTTTTAACTGGTCTGTACTCAAATTGTTATATTAAGGATTTAGGAACCTTAGATCTAGACTTTGGTACTCAGCACTAGACTAAGATGGTGGTAATGAGATTCAAATTGACTGAATTGGGTAGTTTATCCTATAGAATTAGATTAAGAGGTAGAATAAAACCAGATTATGAAAGACTTTAGTTATCAGTCTAAAGGATAAAAATTTATCCTACAGGCAAATGTTTCTTAAATTGTGGTCCACAGACCACTTGCCTCAAAATAACTTGTGATATATGTTAAAAATTACAGTTTCTAGGCACCATCTCTGAATCAAAATTCTGGGGCTAAACCCTATGAAGACACAATTCGAACATATTTTTATGTGCACTGTTGATTTAGTGCCATTGATAAACACAGGTAATTTGAAGAATTTCCCCTTACATTTATCTTCTTTTTAATGTTTTTGGTGTTTATGATGGTATAATAGGAAACTTTTGTCCCCCAAACTTTGAAATTGTGGCGGTTTACTTGGAATTATTTCTTTATTAATTGTTTCTTTAAATATAATTTCTAGGTTTATTCTAAAGGTCGATAAAAATCTTTCATAAGTTAATTCTGCATAAGCAATAGTTTACAGACAGCATTAAACACTTAATTCCATGCTTTCAGGGTTTTCTTATAAAACCAAATTTTCTTCGAAAGTATTATCTAAATCTTTTCAGTTTCTTCACATGGAGACCCCTGCTGTTATGCAACACTAAAATAACAACGTTGTGTTCACCCATTAAAATGCCAGCGCAAGATATTGTGAATCAGCTCATTTGCCTTAAATTTTTTTTAACAAATAAGGCAGTGTTTTGAGTTATGCCAGATGTACAAATGAGAGATTTGAGTGCACTTGTAGAATTTAAATTGAAATGCTAATGAGATTCTGACAGGCAGAAAGAAACAACAAAGCCTACATTTTCATCTGTTTTATTAAAGTAATTATTTAACTGGAAAAACACATTATTTAGAGCTGTTTATTTATGTGCCATTTGTAGCTCAGCTCTTAAATTTTATCCAATTAAAGTGCTTCTCATTCCATTTCGCTTAATGCGGTGGATTGTTCTGTGCATTCATCTTTTACTCTGTTTCATTCAGTTGTAGAATGGCAGTAACTCAACTGAATGAAGGCATCTTTTTTTTATACTAATGCTTACATGTGTTGCTTCATGCTGTGGTGCTACATTGACATCTTTATTTTTTACTTGCAGTAGTTCCATTGAAATTTCATGGTAGATTATCACACAAGATTGTTTATGGTTATTTCATACTTTGATTATTTCACTAGAATTCTTAAAATGTGAAAGTAAAGAAAAACGAATTTCTGAGAAAATAGATTTATTTTTACAGATAATTGAACATAAAGCACTAAATCTTAAAGGTACATATTCAAACCAAGATATCCAATTCCTTATAAAAATATTGCCTTTTAAAACCCCTTTTATTATCTATTTGCACATTTTTTCAGTTTCTTTAAACAAAGGCCTTTTGTGAATGTTTGAGATTACAGAATTAGAGCAGGTTTCAGTTTTTTTCTACCTATATTTATCTATCTACCTCTCAGATGGGATTAAAATTAGAGTGTTTGAGGTTGTTGGGATTTAAAAGCTGATGTACAGTTACAAAATCAGAATACTTAGAGGAAGAAATAGCAGTACAGAGTTTCAAGTGATAGCGTGAGGCTGGCTGAGGTCAAGCCCATGTTGGAATGCAGACATCATGGGAGAGTCTAAAAGACAATGTGCCTCCTTGAGAAGGCAGCCTGTATGAGGAGAATGAAATATGTGAGTCCAGAATTGTACAAATGTCATCCTGAATGTCAGATCTTGGTTTGGGAATTCTTATATTGTAAGAATGCTTCATGTATTTTAAACTGCCAGATGATGCTTTTATGAAAATCTGTGGTAAAACAAACTCTATTAGCATAAAACCCATTTCAGTTAATGTTCAATGAATAAAGCCTCTATGTTAACTGGAAATTGAAGCAGTGACTTTTGGTTTCCAGACATTTACATAAAGGTTCTCTCAAGGGTGCTCCATTAAGCAGCATTAAGAGATTTTATACATAGAACCTAATCTTTATCTCTAAAACTTCTGTAAGAGGAAAGCTCTTAAAGTGGCAAATAGTGAACTTAGAGTCAGATGACTGAGTTCTGGTTCACACTCTGTTCCTTACAAACTCTGTGGACCTGGGTATGCCATTTAATTTCTTTCGGTTTTAATTCTTCCTGTGTAAAATGAATAGTTTGGTGTTAACCTTTAAGGGTGCTATTAGCTCTATAGCTCTTGGTTTTGTGATATTTTGATTTAGCCTTGAGAAGCCAGGTCACATGATTTTTAAGTGGTAGATTATGTTTATTACATCTCCATGCCTTTTTAACATGATGTCTAAAATTATTTTTGAAGATGCAATATTTGGGATGCATTTCCTAATTAATATTCAGTATACTTATAGAAATTAGCTTTGTAGGTACAGCCAAATTTTTGTTATCAATGCTAATCCGTGAATATGTGTAACTAAAATGTGTATGAAATCTTTACTCTTTTCTTGTTTTATCTTTAAATTTGTCACCCTTTGTAAGGAATGTTTGAATAGAGTTGCTGAACAGTACTGGTTTAAGTTTTATTGTTGGCCCAGACAAAAAAACTGCCTTTACCATCTTTATGTAGCTTTATTTTACCTACTATGCCACTTTGCTAAGGAAAAGAATAACATTAATTATTAAATCATAGGAATGAACCTCATTTTATTCTGTTTTTAAAATTTGTTTTTATTTTATGTCATATTTGAGGCTCATGCCCAAACTGTCCTCATCTACTTCACATCTATGTACATGCTGTGTGATATACATGTCCCAAGCTTTTGGCCTCCCTACCTCTGCTTGTGTTATTCTCCCCATTTTTTCATTCCTTTTGCCCTCATAAACACTTTCAGCTAAATTTCACCTTTCTTGTAAAGCTTAGTCCTTCAGTCACTGATAATTTCCCTAAGCACATGAGCCTCATTTTCCAATTGATTGATTCCAGATTCTGGTGTTACAATTTCCTAGATCTCTTATCTTGAGAACATCATCATCATCTGACCTCAGTATCCTCATATGAAAAGTGCAAAGAATACCTAAATCTGGGATTGTTTTTTCACTTTAGACGGTAATTTAAAATGATAATTCAGTAATTTTAATGATAATTCAGTCATTAAACAGTTAAGTTATGATATCAAAAATCAGTGAACAAGACAAAGAAGAAAACCCTAACTCTGCTCTCACATAACTTACATTCTGGTGGAGATAGATAGCTTTTGTACGTGCAGATTTTATATGTACAGCCAACAGGTAAACAGATTAAAAAATAAAACAAAGAGGAATAGAAGTTGTGAGAGCAGGATAGAAGGGAAGAAGGGTAAAGAATGTAGAAAATGAAGGAAGAGTGGGGTTTTAATTTTTAATAGGTTGGCCTGGAAAGGGCTGACTGAGAAGAAAGTACTTAAGCAAGGACCTAGAAGAGCCTGGGAATATGTGAAGAGAGAGCATTCTTTGCACTGCAAGTACAAAGTCTCTGGGGTAGATGTGTGGCTGGCATGTGTGACATCAGAGGTCAATTGGCTAGTGAAAAGAGGGCAGACAGAGCTAGGCCAGGTCATGTAGAGACTAATAGGTCAGTTTTAGTAAGAACATTGTCTCTGAATAAAACAGGATGCCTTTGGAGGGTTTTGAGGAGAGAAGTCACATGATTTGACTTGCCTTTTATGCTATGTTTAGATAGTAAATATTGGTTGAATCAATATAACATATTAGGTGAAAAATTGGTGATAAAATGGTATTTATGCTTATTTTTGTTCTCTATTTAAAATATACTTTTATTGGTGCATTGTATTATAATTATATATTATAGTGAAGTTCAGAGTGACAAACACATACATGAACACAGCATTCATTGTGTGTTCCCCTCTGGTTCCCAACCATTTCTCCCCCACACACACACCACAGATAATCTTTACATTAATACAGATAACGTCATGTATGAACAAAGGATTATTTGAATAGTTTCCATCATCAGATCTCCCCTTTCTCCTCCTCACTTCCCTCTCCTGATCCACCTCCCCCATTCCACTAGTGCCTCCCTTCTTCCCAGCTTCTCTCCAGCTTCCACATATGAGTGAAAACATATGGCCCTTCACTTTCTGTGGCTGGCTAATCTCACTAAGCATAATAGTCTCCAGTCCCATCTGTTTTCTTGCATGACATGATTTTGTTCTTTTGTATGACTGAGTAGAATTCTATTGTATGTTTTATGAGTATTATCTGGCTACTCTATAGTTTAGGGGCAAATATAAATATTTAATGAAAGTTGGGTATATTACAAAATCTGAGTATCTGACTGGTAGTAGGCATTCTATAAATGTTGTGCCTTCCTTCTGAGTTCCCTTTCCTGATATCCCCAGCCAGAATTTGTCTCTTCTTACTTGAGATTCTTTATTAAGGCACATATTATTTTTTTTTATGTTTTGTTTTGCGGTACCGGGGATTGAACACAGGGGCATTCTACCTCCGCGCTATGCCCCCAGCCCTATTTTTTATACTTTATTTTGAAACCGGGTCTCACAAAGTTGTGGAGGGCCTCACTAAGGAGAGAGAGAGAGAGACAGGGAGAGAAAGAGAGAGAGAGAGAGAGAGAGAGAGAGAGACAGGGAGAGAGAGAGCGAGAGAGCTGAGGCTGGCCGCGAACCGGGATCCTCCGGTCTCCGCCTCCCAAAGTACTGGGATTACAAGCGTGCGCCACCACGCCCGGCCGGCACATATTATTTTAACAGAGTTAATTGTGTGTCTTTCTTATTTCTTCTACTAGCCTAAATATTTCTGGAGAACAATTTCTCGAGACACAATTTTATTTATCTTTAAATGAAAAGTCCAATACAGGATTCTGTATACAATTATTATTCACAGCTGGGCATGGTGGTGCACTCTTGTAATTCCAGTACATTGGGAGGCAGAGACTTGAGGATCTGGCTTCCACGGCCAGCCTCAGCTCTCTCTCTCTCTCCCTCTCTCTCTCTCTCTCTACTTAGTGAGGCCCTCCGCAACTTTGTGAGACCCGGTTTCAAAATAAAGTATAAAAAAATAGGGCCGGGGTGTAGCACGGAGGTAGAACGCCCCTGGATAATGGTAAAAAGTTGACTTAGGAGCAAAATTATGCTCTGGTTAATTGATGAAGGCATTGCTGACTGACTGGAAATATTTTTAGTTTTCCAAAGGTATTGCTAACATCTCGCAAGTGAACTTTTAAATGCCACTATCAACTGAGATTTTTCTTACCAGCTTACTGTACTTCACTCAGGGGATAACTGACATTAAAGTAAAAGAAAATGGCATGTTTGCCACTCATACTGGATGAGTATAAAGCTAGACAGTCTTTAAAAGCATCATGTGTACAACATCAAAATTTGTGTGCATGTGTGTAGCTTATATACACTGAAAGCCGATCCTAGATGTAAGTCAAATGAGCATTTCAGAATTGACACATTACATTACAAAACAAGGTAGGTAGGTAAAATGAGCTTGCTTATTTATTATTTATTTGTTTATTTATTTATTTACTTATTTATTTATTTTGCGGTACTAGTGATTGAACCCAGGGGCATTTTACCTCCGATCTGCACCTCCAGCACTATTTTTTATTCTTTCTTTCTTTATTTATTTTTGTAGAACTGGGAATTGAACCCAGAGGCATTCTACCTTCAAGCTACATCCCCAGACCAATTTTATTTCTTATTTGGAAACAGGGTCTCACTAGGTTGCTGAGAGCCTCACTAAATTGCTGAGGCTTTCCTTGAACCTGTGATCCTCCAGTCTAAGCCTCCCAAGTACTAGGATTACAAGCATGCGCTACCACATCCGGCTCTTCTTCATTTTTGAAATAGGGTCTAAGTAACTTGCAGAGGACCTCACTAAGTAGCTAAGGCTGGCTATGAATCTGCAATCCTCCTGTCTCAGCTTCCCAAATACTAGGATTACAAGTGTGCACCACCACGCCCAGCTAAAATAAGCTTAATTTTTTTTATCCCTTGTGTACTTCACAGGGTGAGAAATGGCCCCTGCCCATCAGTCAATATTATTCCTACTTTATAACAACTTTCCTGGGAACATGCACGTGTGTGCATGTGTGTGTGTGTGCACATGCATGTGAGAGATGGAGAGGGAGAGAAAACTCTGAATTAGTTATTAGGAAAGTCTAGTAATTTGATATCTAATACATTTTTGACTCTTGTTTGTATACACATCCTATACAAGCAAAGAATGAAGAATGATGTAAGATGAATTACATAACCAAATATTGCTTCTTTTTTTTTCTTTTCTTTTTTCTTTTTTTTTTTTTTGCGGTACCAGAGATTGAACCCAGGGGCGTTCTACCTCCGAGCTACACCCCCGGCCCTATTTTTTATACTTTATTTTGAAACCGGGTCTCATGAAGTTGCGGAGGGCCTCACTAAGTAGAGAGAGAGAGAGACAGGGAGAGAGACAGAGACAGAGAGAGCTGAAGCTGGCCGCGAACCCGGATCCTCCGGTCTCCGCCTCCCAAAGTACTGGGATTACAAGCGTGCGCCACCACACCCGGCCAAATATTGCTTCTTAATTGAATTTGTGAGCCTTTGAAACTAGATATTAAGTTGATGGACCAATCATATTAATCAAGAACTAATCCATTATTTCTGTGTTAAATACTGGGTTTCTTATTAATTGGTTTAAAACTTCATCTTATCACTTTCAGAATATAAACTCTGGTTATCCGTCAAAAGGACACAAAATGTTAAAACAGATGGACTTTTTCCTCTTTTACATTAATAAACCCAGCCCATCAGGCTTTTTTCATATGTATTATGTGGTCCTGTGGTGGTAGAGTATGTTATTTCTCTCAGTCTCTGCTTCTCCTTACTTTCCCTCCATCTCTCCCTCTCCTTCTTCCTGGCATCTCACATTCTGTCCCTCTTTCCCTAACACATACTTATCTGAGAATTCATGAAGCCAAAGTGACCTTTATATTACCTTTATAAATGACTTAATTCAGGACTTTTCTCTGCAGTGATGGGAACTGTTGCCATCAAATATAATTGCTTTTATTTATATATCTTGAAGCTAAAAGAGGTTTCTTTTATGCCATCATAATGCAATTTAGATTTCTTTCTTCTTTTTTTCTCTCTTGCTTTCTTTTTCTTTTTTTCTCTTTCTTGCTCTTTCTCCTCTCATTCCCACTCCCCTATTAAAAAAGCACAATGTTTGACCCTTAGTTGGTACTGAAGTTTATCTTCAGGGAGAATATGACTTTGAAAAATCATTTACCATAAATAGAATTTAAACAGCCTTTCCTCTTCATGAAATAGATGGTTCTCTTCAGGAACTATTGATTCCAGTCTGCCAATATTGAAAATCTAACCAAAATAGACATTGTCTCTACTGTTTGCAGGTGAGGGGCAAGAGTTTTGCACTTAGAGCTTTTGCTAGAAAACCTGGATATCAACCATCTGAGAGCACTGTAATAGACTTTTTAAAAATTGGAATCTATAAAAAAAAGTGTTTCAGGGAAAAAATCTTTCAGTTTAGACAGGTGCATAGTTAATTACTAGTTCCTGAGAACTAATAATTAGCTGTAGTCAATTAAACCAACTTCTAGCTTTATGCCAGAGAAGATATCTTGTATAGCTAAATGCAGCAAAGTCTTAATTTATGCTTCCCAATTCCTTAGCAGAATCCTTTTGTTTGTTAGTTTTTCATTTTAATATCTTAGTGTAGTTCTGTTTGCTGATTAATTGGTATGTGTCTCTGCATCATGTCAAGTATCTTACATTTTCACGTAGCATTCTATTATAAACCTTTTTCATATTCTTAATTTTGAATGACTGCATATAACTTTATAGTAGTAATTACATACTAGACTATCTAATTATATATATATTAATTTGTTTAATTTTTACAATAGTTCCATGAGGTGAGTACTATTATTATGCTTATTTAAAAATGAAAGTCAAAAGCCAGGCATGATGGTGCATACTTGTAATTCCAGTAGTTGGGAGGCTGAGACAGGAGGATCGCAGGTTCATGGCCATCCTCAGCCACTTAGTGAGGCCCTCTGCAACTTAGTGAGACACTGTTTCAAAATAAAGGATTTAAGCCGGGCGTGGTGGCACACGCTTGTAATCCCAGTACTTTGGGAGGCGGAGACCGGAGGATCCGGGTTCGCGGCCAGCCTCAGCTCTCTCTCTGTCTCTCTGTCTCTCTGTCTGTCTCTCTCTCTCTCTCCCCCTAGTGAGGCCCTCCGCAACTTCGTGAGACCCGGTTTCAAAATAAAGTATAAAAAAATAGGGCCGGGGGTGTAGCGCGGAGGTAGAACGCCCCTGGGTTCAATCCCCGGTACCGCAAAAAAAAAAAAAAAAAAGGATAAAATAATAGGGCTGGGGGTGCAGCTCAGAGGTAGAATGCCCCTGGGTTCAATCCCCAGTACTGAAAAAAAAAGGCAAAAACTGAAATACAGAGAAGGTAAGTGGACTGCTGAAGGTTCCAATGGAATTATATAGCAGATTACTGAATTTACTATGGTTTACTTAACCATCCCCTCTTATCCACCATTATTAGTTATTAATTTCTTATGGTTTATTATTATAAATATCATGAGAGATTGAGAGGATTAAACCCAGTGGCATTCTACCTCCGAGCTATGCCCCGCCCCATTTTATTTTGAAATGGGGTCTCACTAAGTTGTGGAGGGCCACATGACGTTCCTGAGCCTGGTTGTGAACCTGCGATCCTCCTGTCTCAGCCTCCAAAGTACTGGGATTATAGGTGTGTACCACCGTGCCTGGCTCATAATGTAATTTTAAACTGAGAACTTCTGTAAGGTCTCCTGATAGATATAAAAGATACTGTGATAGAGAGTAAACAGTATTCCTAGATATCAGGGATATTTTTGGGTAACTGTTAAATTTACTATTTAACAGCATGATAAGAAATGGTGTTACATGATCAGATAGAAACAGAATCAATAAAGATGACTAAGCTGGGCGTGGTGGTGCACGCTTGTAATCCTAGTACTTTGGGAGGCGGAGACCTGAGGATCCGGGTTCGCGGCCAGCCTCAGCTCTTTCTCTCTCTGTCTCTTCCCGTCTCTCACTCTCTCTACTTAGTGAGGCCCTCCGCAACTTCGTGAGACACGGTTTCAAAATAAAGTATAAAAAATAGGGCCGGGGGTGTAGCGCGGAGGTAAAACGCCCCTGGGTTCAATCCCCGCTACCGCAAAAAAAAATAAATAAATAAATAAAGATGACTATATTATCATTAGAAAATCAATGTGTTAGAGCTGGGCATGGTGGCACATGCCTGTGATCCAGTACTTTGGAAGCTGAGACATGAGGATCACAGGTTTGAAGCTAGCCTCAGCAACTTAGTGAGACTCTGTTTCAAAATAAAAAAAAGGGCTAGTTGTGCATCTCAGGGATAGAATGCCCTTGGGTTCAATCCACAGTACTATTAATGAAAAAGAAAAGAAAATCAATGTCTTGAAAATGAATGTACAAGCTGGGCGTGGTGGCGCACGCTTGTAATCCCAGTACTTTGGGAGGCGGAGACCGGAGGATCCGGTTCGCGGCCAGCCTCAGCTCGCGCATGCGCGTGCACGCGAGCGTTCTCTCTCCTTCCCTCCCTCCTTGTCTCTCTCTCTCTCTCTCTCTCTCTCCCTGTCTCTCTCTCTCTCTCTCTCTCTCTCTCTCTCCCCCCTTAGTGAGGCCCTCCGCAACTTCGTGAGAC
>PVJS01019210.1:0-11096 GCA_004027185.1 Glis glis | reverse complement strand
AAAGAAAATGAATGTACAAATCTATAAGTAGATGGATATATGCATGTTACATGTAACAATATATACATACATATATGTTGTTAATAATTTGTGATTTCATAGTTCAAGAAGAGTTTGGCCCAATAAAAATATTTATCAAAATATTTGACCATAATACTGAGACTCCAAATAATGTGCAATTACCATCCAAAATGATACACATGGCAATATCTGATTTCCTGAAGTAGTTTTTCTGTCTGTAATATTGCTACTCATTATTTAATAACCCTTATTTTTATCTTAGTTGCATATTAAAATCATTGGCAAACTAATATAAATACAATGACTTGACAAGCCTTGAATAAGACTTTTCCTTTTCTACACTCAGAGATTATATTCTGAATGCATAGTAATTCAAATCCAGTGACTCATTTTTGAAGTTTGTTTATAACCTAGATTCATATGTGCTGAGGTTCATTGTTTAATAAGATCTGATCCGCACCTGTACAGTATTTTTTGAAATACAGGGCTTTGAAATTTTATTAAATTAGAAAAAACTTCTGCTTAATAGCTTATTTTCCTTATACTTTGGTTATTTTTGCTGTATGAGAATATCTCGTTAAAATAAATGCAGTCTTTGGCACATTGAAGACAATATAATTACTGAATGAATCTCCATAATTATGTCTCTTTTATAACTTACTCTTGCGTATTTTTCCATTGTTTAAAATAACACAGTAGTTAGGAAGGAGGCAGAACCTCTAAATCTGAGGGTCAAAGGATGGTAAAGAACATGTAAACAAGAATAAAAAGAGAAAAGAACTGAAGTGCTTTAATAATGTGAATATTCTGTAGGTTTCCTAGGTACAGAGAGAAATGGATTCTTAATTCTTGAGGAGATTATGGAACAGACTTATATCTAAAGGAGATAGAAGTTCACAAGTATCTGGCCATTTGTTGAGATTTCCTTTAGTCAGAGATGGTATATCTGATAAATTATTTCTTTTTCTTAAAGAAATGTAGACTCTCATAAGGTATGGAAAATGACAATAGGATGTACAGAACTCTGAATAGACAGAAGAATTTCTTTAAAAAGTAGAAATTATACAGAATATTTAGATAGAGGAAATACTGTTAAAAGCATATTTCAATAAACTCAGGGAAAAGGTATATACGATTTAATATCTGGAACAGGAATCCAGAATGTAGCATTATTTATTTCTCTGGTGCCCATAGGACACACTATTAAGTGATCTTAATACTCTTTCCCTGTAAACACCTCTGAAATCCTTCTTAAGATGATACTCTAGGTAGTTACTATCATTTGATTGTTGCTGCATTAAATAGAGCCTATTTGATATCCCATTCTAGGAGGAAACTAGTTCAAAACAAGTTTCAGTGGTCTGTATCAGTGTATCTATTAATTAAGACCTAATACCAAATATATAAAGCCTTCTAATTCTTTTTGTATTCACTCTACATTTTTCTATTTTATCTATGAAGATAACTTGTAAAATGTTGTGTAATGTCCTGTTAAAATCTAAATCAGTGTCTGTAAGAGTAACTAGGTCTACTAATTTTATAAGCCACCCAAAAAGGTAATGTGGGTAATCTAAAACACTGGTTCTCCCCCAGAAGCAATTTTGGCCTCCTAGGAGACATTTGGCAATGTCTTGGGGGGCTGTGAACTACTGACATTTAGTAGATAGAGATGAGAGGTGCTGCAAACTAAGTTACACCACAGAGAACTGCCCCTCACAATTACCTGGTCCAAAATATCAATCATTCCACTGTTCAGAAACCAAATCATTGGGCTCCACTTTAGAATGGATAAGTTAGAAACTTTGGAGGTGGTGCTCATCAATTTGTCTTTTTTTTTTCTTTGTGGAACTGAGGATTGAACCCAGGGGCATTCTACCTCTGAGCTACACTCCCAGCCCTATTTTTATTGTTTTTATTTTGAAACAGGGTCTCACTAAGTTGATGAGGGTCTTGCTAAATTGTTGAGGCTTACTTCAAACCTGTGATCCTCCTGTCTCAGCCTCCTGAGTACTAGGTTTTGTTTTGTTTTTTAGATTTCTTTTCTTTGTACCCTGACTACAATCATATTGACTATTCTATTCAGTCATAGTATAATTCATATATCATTGTCTGAGCTTGCAATATGACTATACACTGTAGTTAGATTCAAAGTGATACATTCATATATGCACATAATATCTCTCCGTGTGGTTCCATCCTAACCCCTTCCAGTGATCCCCCACCTCTCTCCCCATACATGATAGTAAGGTATTTAGTGATACCTTCTTATATGGACATATTTTTTGATTTGTCTCTTTCAGGATGTATTTTTGAATGCAAATACAGGGTGCATTATGTATACCTGAATGCAAGGAACGTGGAATGAACACAGGAGGAAAGAACACCTGAATATAAACTAAGGCAAAAACAAGGCCTTACTTTCCATATGTTTATTGATGATAGAAATACTTATCTTTTCCTTTTTTTTTTTTTTGCGGTACTGGAAGTTGCAGAAGGCCTCACTAAGTAGCTGAGGCTGGTGGTGAACCTGGATCCTCCGGTCTCCGCCTCCCAAGTACTGGAATTACAAGCGTGCACCACCACACCTGGCTCTTATCTTTTCCTTTTTAAGGATTGAATAACGAAAGAGCTTAAGTAATTTAAGCAATGAATTTTCATTAAAGTAATGAAAATGAAAATAATTTTTATATTGGAAATTGGTGCGTTGATACTGTATGGTTATAGCTGAGTTAGGGAAATTCTGGATACATCCCAAAGATTTTAGACATGAAAAAAAGTGGAAATTTGAAATTTAGAATCTAGTGGTTGGTAAGGATGAGTCATAGTATTAGTATTATTATTACTGCTACAGGGAACAGGTTCCAAGATTTCTACTTTAGAGTTCATCATAGCTCACTTGGTTTCTGCTTTTCCCCAAAATAGTTGCTGATTTGATTTCTCACTTCATTTCCATTGAGACTGCCCAGTGTTCTATTAATAATTTCCCTTGTTTATTATGATTAGGGTTTGGTTTTCTGTTTCTTACTACCAAGAGTCTTGTCTTGGTCAGATAAGTAGATGGTATGAACCTCAAAGGGACTCAGTACTTGAATTGTGGCAGTAGAATGAAGAGCTAGAAGTGGCAGTGACAGGAACAAGTGGCGGGACAAGGAACATATTGACCCCTTCGAAAAATGGAAGAAAAATGTCTTTTATTGGAGAGTGGGGAGGGATATAACTAATTTTGCAAAAGACACTATTTAGGTAGTATTAAAAGATAAAAGCAAGCTGGGCGTGGTGGCGCACGCTTGTAATCCCAGTACTTTGGGAGGCGGAGACCGGAGGATCCGGGTTCACGGCCAGCCTCAGCTCTCTCGCTCTCTCTCTGTCCTTGTCTCTCTCTCTCTCTCTCTCTCTCTCTCTCTCTCTCTCTCTCTCCCTCCTTAGTGAGGCTCTCCGCAACTTTGTGAGACCTGGTTTCAAAATAAAGTATAAAAAATAGGGCCGGGGGCGTAGCGCGGAGGTAGAACGCCCTTGCGTTCAATACGGGGTACCGCAAAAAAAAAAAAAAAAGATAAAAGCAATGTCAGAGCCTAAGGCTGAGGGTGTTACTTAGTGTGCTCACAGGAGATTTAAGATTCCTATAGGAATAGAGGAAGGGGTTATAAAACAGATGTTCAGTAAATATTTGTTAAATATGGGAATGAACAAAGGGAGGAGAATGATACCATGTTACTACAACCTCAGTAAAGAATGCTTTGTTACAGTTGGCCTGAGCTCTCCAAATAATATTTCCCTCAACCACTTTCTCAGAGATGTGACAGTAGAATAAAGAGCTGCCATTCATTCTGGGTCATATGCTCTCGTCGGCCGCTTATTTTTGGTAAATGCTATTTTAGTAGGGCAGTGTAGTTAGAGAAGTTTCAATAAATTTGATTTTTAGAGAGAGGGGTTCTAAGATCTCTGTCTCTTCCCTCTCAGAAGGTATAGGAGCCATGTAAATTTTCCCATCATCTCCCCAACAAATATCAACACCCCCAACAAATATCAGTAGAGCTAGAAAGAATAAAGTTCCACTTTTACCTGATATGATATATGATATATATATATATATATATATATACATACATATATATGTATATATATATTTATATGTATGTATGTATGTATGTATGTATGTATGTATTTGGTTTTCCTCTTCTCCTAGTATATAACTAAAATTCTTAGGATCTCCAAAATGATGTCTTTTGCATGCCAATGAGTCAACTTATGGTATAGGCTCCTAGGTAGTTTCAGGATGGGGGCTGGTTACAGGACTAAGGCATGATTAAAGGGTGGGACTTTCATCCCCATTCCCATCTTCCGTTTCCTTTAGGAATTAGACTCCAAAAATGTAAAGTGGTTTGAAAACAATAATTTATTTCTCCCACAAGTAATACCCACTGGCAAGGAAAACAGATTACTAGGTGGCCCTTCTTCCTGTAGTCATTTAAGAACTCAAACAGGGAGGCTTACCATCATTGCATGTGGCTTCCAGAGTTACCCTAGGCACTGTCTCCATCCAAGCCAGACAGAAGAGGAAAAGAGAACATGGAAACTTTTGGCTAGAATGGAGCATATCAATTCCTTTAGCTTCAGTTAGTTAGAATTCAGTTTGATAGCCTGAAGAGAGGCTGGAAATTTAGTCTGCTTTGTGCCTGGGAAAAACAGAATACATATTTCAATGATGACCTAAGAATTTCTATCTCCTATGAGTACTCATTATTATACAAACTTCACTTTCCAAAAATTCTGATAAATATGAGTTTATTTTATAGTACTTTAAAAAAAAGAAAAGAAAAAGAAAGTTGGTGAACTTGTTTTCTTCACAGTTCCTGTTAATTCCATGGTGGTACTTGGGATTTAATTCTGGGTCTTGCACATGCTAGGCAAATGCTCTACCCACTGAATTACATCCCCTAGCCCTATTTGTTTATTTATAATTTTGAGGCTGAGTCTTGCTAAGTTGCTCAGACTGGCCTCTAACTTATCATCCTCCTGCCTCAGTCTCCCAAGTATATGGATTACAGGCTTGCACCACCAGTCCTCGCCATGCATGTTTTTTGCCAAATACTCAGAATCACTAAACGTATTTTTCATATTCAGTGCTTGTTATCAAGTTGTAAAATTCTAAGCTAACAACCACAAAATAATTCTAGGGCCAGGAAAGATAAATCAAGCTAGGTTTTGCAGATTGGGAGTAAGTACTGAAGTTGCATCAGAGGAAGTATCAGGAAGCTAGAAGCTGGGCTAGTGGCAGGGGTAGAATCCAGATAGGAACCAATGTAGGCACCCAAGGAGAGAGAAAGTCAGAGGCTGTATGCCTTATTCATATGTACTTTCAATACACTTCCTCCTGGACAGTAGTGGAGCCTATGGTGTGGACATCATACAGAGAAAAAAGCAGGTAATAGACTTACCTGGCTGGAAGCAGGTTTAAAGGGATGCAGCTATTATATAGCATGCGCTGAGAAGAACTTTCATACTAACTCAAAATTCGCAAATTTTATTTCTGATGGCTTTTGGGTTTGAAGTTACTGTGGTACAAAATTGTTAGTATCAGTAGGAATACAATAAAACATAAGGTTATTCATATTCAGGTTTATTTTATTTTATATTCACTGTGATGATTAAAATTTGGATGTGATAAAATTTTCAGGTATTCAAAATACAATTAAGTCATAACCTGTGCACAGTAAGAGTTAAACTTAGCCAAAGGAAAAGAAATTCTAAACTTTGGTGTTGTTTGAGGTCTATGAGACATAAAAATTTTCAGATAACTGGCTGATGAGTGATTCTGAGCAACTGTAGGAATACATGAACTGAGGATACCAAGAACAATGCATCTTTTAAGGAGAGGGAAATGTTTGTGATTATATGGTTAGCCAACACTTTCTAAATGAAACTTCAAAGCTACAATCTCAATACTTGATATTCAAGGTCTATTGATGTTGTGGAGTATGTCCATACCAATATCCTACAGCTTTATAAGATGAGGAATGGAAAGAAACAAGGCAGGATAGAGTAGTCAGCAATCCAGGACCTAGATTCAGAATGGGGCTCGAATCCTGAATCTTTCATTTACTAGTTTTGTGACTTTGGACAATTAATTTCACCTTTATAAACCTCTGTTCTCATCTGTAGAATAGAGATAACCATATCCAAAGGCTCTGGAAATGACTTTTTTTGTGTGTAACTCATTTGGCAGCAAAACCTGATGTGAACTAAAGAGAAGTTATTTCTAGTCTTTAAAAAAATCTCCTTTAGTATGCATCTTTATACATTTTGTGGCAGAAATATTAATAAATTTGATTAATATGTGCTGCCTCAGACCCTATTCGAGGTGAATGTTGGATAGCTTTCATTTATCCTTCCAGATTCACTGTCTACTTTTCTCCACCTAGCTCTGTTCCTGGGAGTTCGACCTCCTTCAGTCTATATTGACAATCTCCGTGTTGATTGCTTTCAGTGGAAGTCACTGGCAAGAACTTGGAGTGAGGGAGCAGAGTGAGGTGCCATCCTAGTGTATCTCTAGACTGAAGGTTTTAGCACCTGAAAGATATCACTCCTCACAAATCTCTTCGTTGCCAGCTTTCAGTAATATCTCCCTTCCTCCTGGGCCAGAGATCATAATAGTCACTACAATACTAGCTTCAGGTTTCCAAGCTACCTTTTGTGATTTCTCTACCCTGCCTACATCTTTATAAATAGTGCAGTTGTTAAGTTTTCCTCAAATCATCCTAATTTGGACATGCTACCTAGTTCAGGCTGGGACTCTGAATGTTGGAGAATTCATTTAATTTATGAAATATTTATGAGTTACTTTCTTTTATTTTTTGGACTGAGTTACTATCTAAATAAACACACACACACACACACACACACAGACATACACATTTTAAATTCAGAAACTCATCTTGTTCCAAGGGTTTTGTATAAAGGATTGTGGATCTGTATTCCTTTTTTTTTTTTTTTTTTTTTTTTTTTTTTTTTTTTTTTTTTTTTTTTGCGGTACCGGGGATTGAACCCAGGGGCATTCTACCTCTGAGCTCCACTCCAGCCCCATTTTTTATTCTTTATTTTGAAACAGGGTCTCACTAAGTTGCAGAGGGCCTCACTAAGTAGTTGAGACTAGCCATGAACCCAGATCCTCAGGTCTCAGCCTCCCAAGTACTGGGATTACAAGCGTGTGCCACCACATCCAGCGTTTGGATCTGTATTCTAATGGTATTAGTATAGGAGTTCATAACTTATTTCCATTTCATGTTTCATAAATCATTATTGTTCAGAAAACCCTGTTGAGACCAGTTCTGGTGGCACATGCCTGTAATCTCAGTACTTGGAAGGCTGAGACAGGAGGATTGCAGGTTTGAAGTGAGCCTCAGCAACTTAGCAAGAACCTCAGCAACTTAGTGAGTCCCTGTTTCAAAATAAAAAATAAAAAGGACTGGGATGTAGCTCAGAGGTACAGCTTTCCTCAATCCAATCCCCAGCACCAAAACCAATAACAACGAAAAACCCTATTGATGTTCCATTAAACACATAGGATTTAATGATGTATAAATAATACCACCGACACCAAAGAAAATTGTCATAGAGCTACCAATTTAAATAAATCCTCTAAATGTGTGGAATATTTGGAGAGCATTTTACAAATATAATAAATTTCCCTTTGTTATCATTCTTAAGGGGAAAGAGGATGCAGCAAGATTAGATCTCAATTCCACTTGATTACTTTTTCATTGACAAAAGGAACTTTTCATGACACCCCCCACATATACCCTAAGATGGAAGTGCCTAGCTAGTAGTGTTAACAGAAGTTTGTCTTTTTGTCTCTCAATGCTTCAACAGGAATAACTTTAATTTTTGAACTTTTGTCAGTTTATGAATTATATATTTTCAGTTAGCTATTGAGTGGTATCAAGAACACAGAATTTGGAATCAAGGAGCCTGGCTTGGGTCTCAGCTCTGTTACAGTATCTGAGTCATGTTAAGATTGTGACTCAATTTTTGTAGTCCTTGTCTCTAAAGTGGGGATAAAACTGCTTAATCATTAGGACTGTGGGAACTAAATCAAAGAACTATAAATACTCTATTATGGAGTGAAGCTCATAGGAAGGGCTTGAGTGACTGTCAAACCTGAGTCGGTTTGTGAACACAGCTACTCAATAGAGAATGGTGCATCCTGGGGCTAATCACTGACTACCACTCTGTGACTGGTGCTGGAACATTTGGACTCCTCATAGACTGACCAGACCCTCCAAATGCTACATGTGGAAATCATGGCTGATTAGAGGATGTTGCCTGTACACATCACCACAACAACAGAATGAATGTGGAGTGGTATGTGTGAATTTTTCCAGAGAAGTAAGAAGCTCAATAGAATGAGTAATTTCTTATTTATTTGTAACCATACATTTATTTTATGCTTCCATTAATTTATAAACATTATATTTAGCACTTTAATATTTAATATTGGTGTTAATAAATATGAATTAACACCTTTAGTATGCAAAATATATTATACAGATGTGATATTTTCATATCTCACGATAGTAAGTTTCAATTTTTCCTGATGAAATTCCCTAACCACTTTAAGTGAATGATAAAATTAGCTTGAAGAATTCCATGCCATAAAGCTATACAATTACTAGAGATGGGCCACACAATCGACTCTGAACTTCTAGTAGCTAAAGGAAAAAAAAAGCCAAATGCAAGTTTCCTATGATTTATAGTACTAAGACCTCAGAATAAATTTAAACCCAGGAATAACAAGCAACCTTTTTGAACTAAATAGTTCTGTGAAAGTTGATATATAGCTTTAAATACTGATGATGGAATGATAAGGGATAACTGTCTTTTTGTCTGTTTATTTATTTGTTTGTTTTTTGTGGTACTGGGGATTGAATTCAGGGGCATTCTACCTCTGAGCTACACCCCCAGCCCTATTTTATTCTTTATTTTGAAACAGGGTCTCACTAAGTTGCGGAGGGCCTCACAAGTTGCTGAGGCTGGCCGCGAACCAGCAATCCTCCTATCAGTCTCCCAAGTACTGGGATTACAAGCGTGCACCACCACGTCTGGCTCTACTTTTTTATTTATTATAAAATTTAGTAATCAACTCTCTGTGAATTGGGAGAGCTTGGGAACAATATAGCTCTAAAAAGTTTTTCTTTGGCATTCAAAATAAAATATTGCATTAAATTAATTGAAATCTATGCTTATTATTACTAAGATAAAATGTTATTCCAAGTTAAATTAAAAGTTTTCTTTGTTTTTAAACTATCATTCTTCTCAAATTAATGCTCCATTTGAGAAGGCTGAAATGTGAAGATTAAAAGAAGTCATTAATAAAAGGAAGTACATTTAATGGGAGTATGATTATCATACAGTTCAAATAGTGACTCCTACTAATTGCTATTTTGTGCACTTACTTGCCATGATTATTTTAAGATGGTTTTGGCTTAGGGGAATTATAAAAATTAAGATATACGTATATTATTTAAAATAGGCCAAAGTTAAGGCATAAATAGTGAATAATTGAGGTATGTGAGTTAGTTGACTTTAAAACTGTACTTAGTAAAAGTCTTTGTTACTTTAAGGAAAAATGTCCCACAGTTTGAGAAATTGATAAGTAATTATCATGATCATATCAGTGTATTACTTCAATTTTTTTTCTTTAGTATATGTACTACTGAAGGGAACACCATGATCATAGCCGTATTGTAGTTTTAGTCATCCTGCATGGGGGGTATGAGGTCTGTCTGCAGGCTAAAAGACATAAAAAACAACAACAAAAATAGAACAAAGCAGGGGGACCACCTAGTGCCATCCCCTTCTTCCAAGTGTCAATTCAGGCTCAGTTTCTCTCTGCTTGTATAAATTCTCCAAGTTTTCAGCTAGTTGAATTTAAGTTTTTCTTCAGAATTTATAGTTATTTGTTGCCCATACTGGATGTAGGCATAATCATATCTCTGCCTATATTCTTATGAGCTTTTGAAATGAAAGCATTTAATTTTCATTCTGCATTTAATCTACTATTATCTTAACTGTTTCTGCCTGGTAAGTTATGCAGCTATGTTCTGATAAACATTTAAATTTCTTTAGATGCTATATATATTATCGCTTTAGGACATATTTTAGTTGCCAAACAATAATACTAATTTTTTCATTCTTTTCATCCTTTATGAGGATGAGACTATATTTTCATTATAAGTTTATTTACTCTGGGGTATGAGTGATCTTTGGAATGAGAGAGTCTTGATTCTAATTTTACTCTGCTGTGTAAACTTTAATTTTTTCAGCTTCAGTTTTTTTTCTTTGTAAAACAGGGTAATAACCCTTACTTTATAGTGCTGTTTTGAAATCATGTGTATTAAGGGGCTTACATGGGTGCTTGGCAAACATTAAAATTTCTATAAAAGCATATATTTTTATTGTAAGTCGCTACTTCCTGACTGATTCCAGTTCTTAGATTGGGGGAATTCGAATATTTTTTCTTTTTTTGCTCTATAATTCAATTATTGGGTTTCTGAAAGAAATTGAGAAGTGTTTTGGAGAACAGGTTGGAGTTTATCTCTCAATAATTAAATTAAGCCTTTGTAATGATTCAGAAGTAAATTTAGCTTTCAGAGATAACCACAATAAAAGAAGAATGTGTGATATTATTTTAGATATTTATATGTTTGTATAGGTTTTGCTTGCTCACAAGAAGAATGGGTGGAAAGTGTATCAGCAGTGTGTATAGTCTTGAGGGATCATATGGGCCAGAGTGCACCTGAATCTTAACCTCAGATACAAAGGGTTTATTGAGGTCAGGTGTGATGGTGCATGCTTGCAATCCCAGTACTTGGGAGGCTGAGATAGGAGGATTGCAGGTTTGAGGACAGCCTCAGAAATGTAGTGAGACTCTCAGCAACCTAGAAACATCCTGTATCAAAATACAAAATTTTTAAAAAGGCTGGGAGTGTAGCTTGGAGGTGGAATGCCCATGGGTTCAATCTCAAGTATCCCCCCCATACACACACACACACACACACACACACACACACACACAC